>PVJS01002206.1:0-86986 GCA_004027185.1 Glis glis
CGGGATTGAACGCAGGGGCATTCTACCTCCGCGCTACACCCCCGGCCCTATTTTTTATACTTCATTTTGAAACCGGGTCTCAAGAAGTTTCAGAGGCCTCACTAAGTAGAGAGAGAGAGAGAGAGAGAGAGAGAGAGAGAGAGCTGAGGCTGGCTGCGAACCTGGATCCTCCGGTCTCTGCCTCCCAAAGTACTGGGATTACAAGCGTGCGCCACCATGCCCAGCCAATAATAGTATATTTTAAAAAGTCAGTGCACTTAACCTCCACAAAATTCAAGTTGCATATCATTATATAGAGTTTCATTTTTTATGTGTTCTTTAATTAAAACTACATGGAGTGCCATACAAAAATGGTCTATTTGTTGAGTTTTGGCAAATGTTTATATCTGTGTAACCCATAACCCTGTCAAAATTCAGAACCTTAACATCATTCATCAATAGAAATATTCTGAAGCAAGCAGAAATGAGAAAGGGAAACCCAAGTCAGGAGAATTTTTTCCATTGTTTGCTTAATTTGTGGTTCAATATTTGGGTACAATTTGTGTCATTTCAGATCTGTACTCAAAGTAAAAGCATAACAACTTGAAATATTGTGATTAAATAAACTTGAGTGCTCTATTATCATTAAATTATTAACCTAAAAAAAGGATTTTTATGCTTCTATTGAGTCAACCCATACTAATGTCCCCACATCCTTGGAAACTACTATTCTGTTTTTATCACCACAGATAATTTTTGCCTGAAATGGAAATTCTCACACATGGACAGCTTCAGTGTATAGTATTTTGTCTGGCATCTTTTACTCGTCATGTTTTAAGATTTATTGATATAGTTCTCTATATGAGGAATTTATTGTAGAGTAATTTCTATTCTTTTTCTTATGTGTACATTTAGCCATATCAGGAGACACTCTCTTTCATATCTTCATTGTTCTTTTCCTGAAAACATAATTTTATTCCATTTTGTCACTTACAACAGTTTGTATTGATTGCAGTTTTATTTTTTAATGATTTTACCTTTTAAGCTGGGTGTGGTGGCTCAGGCCTGTAATCCAGTACTTGGAGGGCTGAAACAGGAGGATTACAGGTTCAATACCAGCCTCAACAACTTAACAAGGCCCTCTGCAACTTACCAAGACCCTGTTACAAAGTAAAAAAATGAAATAGGGCTGGTAGTATGGCTCAGAAGTAGAATACCCCTGTGTTCAATTCCCATTATCACAAAAAAATGATTTTACCTTTTAAATGTTTTGTTTTAAAGTATATACCAGAATAGATATGTTTGCATGTCTAAGTTCTATTTTACATACTTACACATTTTTATTTTTCTTATGAAACTAAGATATTCAAAAATATACCCATCAAAAGTATACAGCTTAATATTTAGAGGTTGAATGCTCATGTTCAAGAATCATATCAAGTAAAAGAACTTAGGAGTCCATTTAGGATTCCTATTCTTTATTTCATCTCAAACTAAGCACTATTTTGACTTCTAACATTATACATTAGTTTTGCCCATTTGTGTGTATTATGTAAGTGAGTGCATCTTTGATGCACATTTTTGTTATCTATTTACCCCACTTAACATTTTATGAAATTAATCCATGTTATTTGTATAGATATATAATATTTATTTAATCTCTGTGTAATATCCCATTATGTGAACATACTAGATTTACCAAAGTGATTGTCAGTCAAACTACTCTAGAGTGAGACTTTTGATTGATCTATATCCTAAGAGTATTTTCTATATTTTTTCTATTATTCTGCTGGGTATAAAGTAGTTGCACATATCAATTTAAATAGATAAAATGTAAACATTAGTAAAATTGACTTTCTCGTAATTTTCAAACATTTGGATATGTTGTTTTGTTGAAGTCCTCATTCAAGTATTTCAGCCATTTCCTATTAGGTTGTCTTCCTTTCCTAAATGATAGGTGTTCTTTTATTCAATATGCTTTGGATACATATTCCTGGGGATATGCATGCATAATATGTATATATCTACATATATATAGCAAATATGTAAGTTTTACATGCATTTATATGTACTACATGAAAGAAGTACATTCTTTCACAGGCAGGCCTTTCATTCTGCTGCACAATTCCAGGTAGATGGTGTCCTTCACAAATTCAAACATGGAAATTCATGTGGATTCCAGGCCCAGTGGTGACCCTTGACTTGCGCAGTGACTGTTAGCAAGGGCCTTATGGCTGAATTTTATATATTTTCATTCTTGCTCATCCACTGAGAAAATATTTATTAAATTAGTGTTAGGTAACAAACACCATTATAGAATCTGGAAATAAGTCGGTGAACAAAATAAACAAGAATCTTGTTCACACAGAGCTCACATTCTAATTCAGGAAGGTTGTTAATAAACGTTAACTCAATTTGAACATGTCTAGTTCTTATAAACACTAAGAAAAGTGAAAAGCAGAATAGATTGTTATTCTGTTCAACACTGAGTCATTCAAGACCTCTTAGGAGAGGTTAATGTGAAGCTAAAGGGTAAATTATAAGGAGCCAGCAATATAATAGTCAGGAAGAACATTCTATCAGGTGCTATATTTCATACAAAGGTCCTGTGGTGCAAATGAGCTTCTAAGTTCAATAACAAATGAACAGGAGTGTGGGAAGCAGAAAGAGAGAGAGAGAGAGAGAGAGAGAGAGAGAGAGAGAGAGATCAGATGGAGAGTTATTTAAGGACCAAAATATTGAGTCTTTTTGGATCAAAGTAATGAATCTGAATTTTAGTTGAAATAGAAACCCACTAGAAGGGCCTTATGACATTTACATTAGCAACTGTGTGGATTATTGGGTATTGGAAAGTTTAGAGGAAATATTTAGAATCAGGGACTCCAAGTGCCAAGTAAGAGGATCTTGAAATACTCCAGAAGAACAAGGATGCTCCCCTAGCCAGAGGCAGGAGCATTACAGGCATATGCAAGTGGATGGATTCTAGATGCAATTTGGGTGGTGTCAACTACTTGTTGATTGATTTTACTTTAGTACAAAGGGAAAAAATAATTCATAAAATATTGTCACAATTTTGTCTTGAATAATTGGGTAACCACGTATAAAACAAACAGGTGAATGCTAGTTTGACTATTTTTATTTGACTTGACTATGTGCTAATTTTTCTATAGTCTATTATTTGTCTACTTCTGTTTATAAATCCTGCTGAGGTTAATTAACCTTAAAGAATTGGGAAAATGAAAACACGTGGTTAATCCAATGCTTATTATCGATCATATAATTTAGATAACTATTTCCTCTGCCTTGGGAAAACAGTTTTCGACTCTTTTTCAATTTATTTAAGTATAAAAGACATATCCATGGGAAATAGACTATAACTGATTTAATAAATCAGATTTATATTAACACCCAAACATGACCCCCAGCATTCAGAGACTAGTCCATTCATGTTATCAAAAGGTATAAAACCATGTTAATTTAATACAAAGCAGATTAATTACATATTTAGATAATTTATGTTTTTAGAGCATCATGTAGCAGAAAAAAGATAAATTAAGATCTATGTAATAAAGGATAACATTAGTGTAAATTTCTCAGATATTTTATACATGGGGGATTCTCACCAATTAAATGGGATTTTACCTTGCATTTTCAGAGTTTCTAAAAATAGTTAACAATTAAATTTTATCAAATT
Source organism: Glis glis (assembly GCA_004027185.1). Classification (NCBI taxonomy): domain Eukaryota; kingdom Metazoa; phylum Chordata; class Mammalia; order Rodentia; family Gliridae; genus Glis; species Glis glis. The sequence continues at coordinate 3,674 of PVJS01002206.1, forward strand.
ATCCATTTACTTTTCTTTACCCAAGCATTTATTTATATCAAAAATTCCTTGAAGATCTATACAACTTTTTAAGCCCTGAGAATATAACTCTGACGGAAAGCAGACTCAATATTTGTAATCATAAAACTTTTATTCTGGCTGGAAATACATTTTAACTAAACAAATACTGAATGATTGGATAAGCTATTTCCTGCAAGCCAGGTTATGGTGGCACATGCCTGTAATCCCAGTTTTTGGGAGGCTGAACCATGAGGATGGTAGATTCGACACCCCCTCAGCAATTTAGGGAAGCCCTCTGCAACTTAGTGAGACCCTGTTTCAAAATAAAAACTAAAATGAAATAGAACTTGGGGTGTAGCTCAGAGGTAGAATGTCCTTGGGTTCAATCCCCCCACACACACACAGACATGCACAAATATTTTTTACAAATGCTACGTAAATTGTTTTTTACCTGTTAAGATTTACCAGAGCAGGTTATGAAACAATGAAAATATAAAGAGCCAGTACAATTCAACTAGCTTATGTGTTTGTGTGTGTGTGTGTGTGTGTGTGTGTGTGTGTGTGTGTGTGTGTTCAGGGAAGGATATGAAAAATGGCTTTTCAGACAGAGGAAACACACTGTATAAAAGGTTTTGTTATAAGAGGAAGCATGACTTTATCCAAAAATTGAAGAACTATATATGAAATATCAGAAACGTAAATTTTGGTTACCTGAAAAAGCAAATTAGACTTATGATTCCAGCCCAATGTAGGAAGCTTAAGTTGCTACTCATTCATGACAAGTCAAAAGTCAAGCAGACTGAAAAACAAAAGCTGTCCTTAGATCAGTGTCTTAGGCAACATTCTCAAAAATGCTATAATCTAAAAGACTGGCCATACAACTTAGAGGAAGAAGGATTTATTTGCTCACAATTTTTCTTGGAGATACTGTGATTCATCCCATGTGATGCTGGGGACCATGGATCTCAATGCATTGGTGGCAGGAAGTGGAGAGAGAGAGAGCACAATATTTTGCTTTCACATCGTGGAGGCAGAAGCAAGAGAGAGCTAGGGGAGGAGAAATCATACATAATAACCAAGGTCGCACCCCCAGAGACTCACCTTCTCCAACCACACCCTACCAACCAAGGCTACCACCAAGATTACAATGGATTTATCCACTGGTATGATTACAACTCTCATGACTTAACTATATCAACCCTGGATATTAATAAATGAATTCTTCTTTGGGGGACACTCTATAGCTAACTATAGCAATCAGTAAGAAAAATGACATTGCCTTACAAACTACTTCCCCCATAATTAGAAGGAGAGATAGATTCACAGAGTCAAAACTTACCAGAGCAGATACCTAAAAGCAGACGCCTCTGTGGTAGCCATTGCTGGGATAGGAAGACATAATACAACTGACAAATTGCTGAGGCTCACTGTGGACAAATCTGAAAGATAAAGATTCCAGGAGAGGAGCCAGTCACAGGGGGTCTCCATGGTGTCTTATCTCCAGGAGCTTGACCAGGTTCTCACAGTGACTACTGGGGAGAAAACCCCCCTCTTATTTCTGTGAATGAGAGTGACAATGTAAATAATCTGAAATACATTAGCCATTCTGCTTTTAACAATTTCTTCTTTCAGAAGAAACTATTTAACCAGAATCTAATCTTTTGGAGTTTATCAGACCTTGAATGAACTGATGGGAAGGAAATACACAATCCCACCCTACCCTAGTGTGTTAGTCAGTTTTTGTTCACTGTGACCAAAATAGCTGACAAGAACAACTTAGAGGAAGAAAGGTTTATTTTTCCTTGTTTCTTATCAAACTGAGAATTTAAAACAATTATTCTTAAGATGTTAAGAACTCTAATGGATAAACTAGACAATGCTTAACAACAGATTGATAATTTAAACAGAGAAATAGATCTAAGAAAAAATTCACGAAGAGACATTACAGTTACAAATACAATAACAGAAATTAAGTGCTGTGGGCATGCATGTCACTATCACTATGGACTACCTAATGATCTGAGACTACAATGCACCAATAAAAGTGTATAAAAAGAAATCTAGAGTCCTTTTGATGAGCTTATTAATAGGCTGGACACAGCAAAGGAGAATACCTCTGAGCTGGAGGATATCTCAAAGTCCAAAACAGCCATCTATCTAGAATTCTGTACTCTGTGAAGCTATACTTTCATTACAAAAGAGAAATAAAGATTTTTCTCATACAAACAAAAATAGAGGCATTTTGTTGCCAGTAGACCTGCCCTGCAAGACATGTTAAAGATTATTTAGAAAGAAAATAATATAGTTCAGAAATTCACACCTACATAAAGATAGGAAGAGCATTAGAGACGAAATAAGTGTAGGTAAAATTAAACTCTCTGTATATTTATTTTTCATAAGTTTTCTAACAAGTAATAGTGGAGTAAAATAATTTTGGATCAATATATTATGCAGAATACATACTCTTGTAATTTATGTATGTGAAATTAATAGTGACAATGATATGGAGTGTGGAAAGGAGTAATTGGAATAACTTGTTATTATAATGTATTTTCACAGAACTGTGTGCATGCATTTGTCTGACACTCTATAACCTGAATACGATGTAAATTACAATGCATAAAAAAATTAAGGTATTTTCACGACCCAGGAAGCAGTATAGTGTTATTTATGGGTGGAAATGTATTAGTTATAAACTCTTGAGCAGCAACAAAACATTAAGAAAGGAAAAACAGAAAAGGAATGAAAAGCAAAAGTACAACTGATAAGCCAAGAATGGAGAGAAATCAGGATTGGATAAAATGATCAATTAAAACTATAAATGGCAGAAAAATAGTAAAGAAAAAAAATAGCAACAAAGGACAAGGTTAACGAAGAGGCAATAACAAATATAGCTGATATTAATTCAATTGCATCAATAATCACTTTAAATATCAATGATCTAGATACATTATTAAAAGAGGAATTCTCAGAATAGATTAAAAACAAGACCCAAATACATTCATATACTGCATAATGACATATCAGTCAATGGCAGACAACATATGCAATGGCGGTCCTGTAAAATTATAAATGGAGCTGGAGAATTCATATCACCTAATAATGCCACAGCCTTCATAATGTGAGAGCCCAATGTATTACACACATGTTTGTTGTAATGGGGGTGTAAACAATCCTACTGCACTGCCAGTTGAATAAAAGTATAGCACATTGCAATTATGTATAATATATAATAATTGATAATGCAGAGCTGTATTACCTAATACCATTATCATTACTTATGAGTATATTCTTTATATTTATGCTAAAAAGATTACTGTAAGGCAATATAGTTTTTTTGCATCGGCCTCATACATCTCATGTTACTGCATGTCTTGAGCGTATCAAGAGGCCATGTTGAACAAACTATTCCATCTAGGTTCCTTTGAGTACACTGAAGTTCCACAGTGACACAATTGCCTAATGATGCATTTCTCAGAATGTATTCACATCATTAAGTGACTACATATGCTTTCTGCAAGAAACTACTTCATATATATAAAACACATTTAGATTAAAAATAAATGGATAAAGGAGGATATGCGATGCAAATACTAATCAAAAGAAAATAGGAATAGAGAGAACTGACTTCAGAGCAAGGAAAATTATAAAGGATATAAAAGGAGTATTGAACAATTATAAAGAGTTCAATTCTCCAGTAAAATATAGAAATTCCTGATATGTATGCACCTAATAAAACAGAGCATATTAGAACTCAACACTACCACCAAGCAACTGTTTATCAATGATATATGTAAACTCTTTTATATGCAAACAACATACCATAAATATGAATATGCAACGAGATACTTCTAGGTAAAGGAAGAAATGTCAAGAAAATTTTAAACATATTTTGGAATAAACAGAAATGAAGCACAACTTATCAAAATTTGTGGAATGAAATGAAAGCAGTGCTTAGAGGGAAATTTATAGTATTGAATGCATATGTTAAAAATGTTAAAAAGCTATTTAAATGAAATTCCTAAATTTCTACCTTACAAAACTTCAAAAAAGGAAGAGGAGATTAAATACAAAGTAAGCAGAAGAAAACAAATATTTATTAGAGCACAACTAAATGAATTTGAAAAAAAGGAAATCAATAGATAAAAATCAATGAAACTAAAAGCTGGTTCTTAGAAAAGATAAATAAAATTTCTAAGCTGCTACCCAGGGTAACTCAGTTGAAAAAAGAAAAAGCAGAAGAGAGAGGATAATTCACAAAGTAATATCAGAAATGAAAGAGGAGACATCACAAAAGAGTGCATGCTCATTCAAAGATAATGAAGAATTACTATGAATAACTATGCTTACAAATTTATAACTATGATTAAAGATAAATTTCTTGAAAGAAAATGGCAAATAGAAAATATGAATAAACTTATATTTAATAAACAAGATAAATTTATAATTAATTACCTTTCAAAAGAAAGCATCAAACTTAGATGGCTTATGGTGAATTCTACCAAACATGTCAGGAAGAAATTATTTCAGTTGTCCACAATCTGTTTCAGAAGGAAGCAGCAGACAGAATACTTCCTAACTCATTCTATAAGACCTTCATTATTACTACTATGTAAGTCTTGCTTACTTGAGGCTTCTGATCAGAAAATATTCCTAAACATTAAAAAATGTAATAGAGTACTTTTGCAGAATGACATAATTTGATGATGAAAAGAGATCTAGACAGAATGGCATTTCTTTCAAATTATTCTGAGTGAAAAATAAGACAAAATAAATTTTAAATGGAAAAAAAATCATTACTGGTCATCTGAATTCAACCCTGTTCAATTTATTCAAAAGAAGGTTGGATTAAGTAGAAACATTTAAACTGTGTTCTATAATGCATCCCTTTTTACATCATAAAAAATTGTTCTTTGATTTTCTAGGAAGGATGGATCGAAAGAACCAATAGTAGAGATGAGAACGGAGGATGAAAGAATTACCAATCATGAAGACGGGAGCCCAGTAAATGAGCCAAATGAAACCACACCACTCACAGAACCCGAGTAAGCAGCGTGCAATGCGTACTCACTTTTCCATAACTATTAGTCATGTCAAAATGTGTCAGGAAATTAGTTATCTGTTTGAATTCAATTTTGACAGTGAAACATATACAAAACTATTTAAAATTTTAGAAAATAATTGTAAAGAAAAGGAAGAAATACTGTTAAATTTCCAGTTTTCAATGTGTCTGTAAGTGGCTTGCTTTCCATTCATGACTATGTTATTTATGTTTGCACACCTCGTTGTTCCATTTAAACTGTAGTAGATATTCCAACTAAACCTGCAATGGAGATCAAGTTCCTAGATTTGTGCATATGAACATTAAAATGATTTAAATCTGAGGCATTATTACATAATAGTACTATTCTATGAAATGTACTTGACACTAGCAAAACCATGAATAAGACATTCTACTGCTCACCAAAGCAACTATTTTTAAATTTTTTTATTGGTGCATTGTAATTATACATTTTGATACACATCAGGGTAGCAGCATCATACATGCACACATTGCTCATTTAGCCCTTCCTCAAATCCCACCCTATTCCCTCCCCCGTCCCTCCCTTTCGTGATCCACATAGTGATTGAGTCTTATAAGTTTGTGTATATACATCATGTGCTATAGTGTGTTTCCCTCCACCCCCCTCCCAACTCCCTCAGTTAGGTCACCTTCTTTGTTCATCTAAAGTTTTCTTCTTAGCCGGGCGTGGTGGCGCACGCTTGTAATCCCAGTACTTTGGGAGGCGGAGACCGGAGGATCCAGGTTTGCAGCCAACCTCAGCGCGCATGCGTGCGCGCACGATCATCGATCGATCTATCTCTCTCCTCTCTCTCTCTCTCTACTTAGTGAGGCCCTCCGCAACTTCGTGAGACCCAGTTTCAAAAATAAAGCATAAAAAAATAGGGCCGGGGGTGTAGCGCGGAGGTAGAACGCCCCTGCGTTCAATCCCCAGTACCGCAAAAAAAAAAATCCCTTCTATCTCTGTCAGTGGGCTGAAGTGATTAATATATAAACAAACACAAAATACTTTTCTGTAGCTAATATGTCGGTATAAATTCTCAGGCCATTTTTAGTGATTTAATTTAGAATGTATTACTTTCTCAGTTGAAATTAATTGTTTTAGAGGGAGCTGTAACAAAGTGGGTTCTATAATCTCCATTTCAGAAATCAAAGTATTTTCTATGAAGTAAAGTATTACACACGAAATATAATGCCCATTAGTTAACCCTTACAATGTTATATTGGTGTGTATAGAAATGCCCTTGTATGCAACTGGACTATGATTTAATAACTACTCTAGTTCTTAATTAATAGAAAAGAAATACTCAACACAAAAATAATGAAAATAATATTAATCTTTTAAAATTATTTAACATAAATATAGGCAGTGAAACAATTTATATAAAATTATACCATCCAAGTATTAGTTCAAAATATTTGGTCATTAAAACCTACAGCTATCAGGAGTCTGAAAAGAGAGCCTACAGAATGGGAGAAAATGTTGCTAGTTACTCCACTGATAGAGAATAACTAGAATATATAAAGAACTTACAAAAACTCTGAAAAATAAACAAATAACTCAATCAAAAAATGGGCAATTATACTTAATAGACACTTCTCAAAATAAGAAATACAATTGGCCAATAAATAATGAGAAAATGTTCAACATCATTAGCAGTCATGGAAATGCAAATTAAAATGACACTGAGATTCCATCTAACTCCAATTAGAGTGGCAATCATCAAGAATACAAGCAATAGTAAGTGCTGGTGAGGATGTAGGGAAATAGAAACTCTTATATACTGTTGGTGGGACTGCAAACTAGTACAGCCACTATGGAGTTCAATATGGAGGTTCAGCATGAGATTAGTAATGGAACTACCATATGACTCAGCTATGCCAATCTTCAGTATTTTCCCAAACTAATAAAGTCAGAATACCACAGTGATACATACATATCCATATTTATAGCAGCACAATTCACAATAGCCAAATTATGGAACCAAACTTGGTGTCCAATAACAGATGAATGGTTAAAGAAAATGTGGTATTTTTTTTAGAATGGAATTTTACTCAGCCATAAAGAATGAATATATCACATCATTTGCAGGAAAATGGATGGAGTTAGAGAATATGACACTAAGTGAGATCAGCCAGTCTCAGAAGGTCAAGGGTCAAATGTTTTCTCTCATATGTGGAAGCTAGAGAGAAAATAAGAAAAAAAAAGGGACTTCAAGTTAGTGAGAGTAGCCAGTAGAATAGTGGAAGGGGAGAGGGGAAGTGAGGTGGGGAGGGGAAAAGGAAAAACTGATGAAAGAAACAGTCCAAATGAGGTACTGGGATTATAAACGTGTACCACCACGCCTGGCTTGCGTGGCAACTTTTAATCCCCCATAAAAGGATGAAATTAAAGAAAGAGGTGAGTTGGAACTCTATTTGTAAAGATACTTAATTTTCTTGGTATGGAATAAACAGTTTGTCAAGGGAAAAAAACTGGAGACCAAAAGTCAGGAACACAAGATGTAATGATAAAAAGATGTAAAGGATAAATATAATGGTAGAAAAACTTGGAATCTTGTTTCAATGGCACCATGGTAAGATTTGTGAAGCTCTCTTATTGTTAAATAAAGTTTACTATTGATTTATTGGTCACAATTAGAAACAACTCTCAAAATATGTACTCAGAAGTGATGGAAACTATTATTTTGTCAAGACAAAATAATAGTTAAAAGAGACCAAAGAAACATACACAGTAAATAAGAAAGAAAGTCTTAAAGTGTATTCATCTACATTAAGTTCCAAAGAATATTGCTGATTCATCCAGTGTTTGAACTTTAGGCAACAGAATATACCGACAAGTATTCATTGTTTTACTTGAAAATTTGAAACCTAATTTATCATGTAGTTGACATATTAAAAGGTTTTGGCTTTTTGTATTTCAGAACACTCAATTGTATTTTTTAAATCAATTAGTTATCAAATCTAAGCTTCCCTCTAATAAACAATTTTGTTCATCTACATCTATAAACACATTGTTTAATACATGTTTCTGCATTACATTACATTTTTACAGTAGACAATATTGTTTAATTTCTTTTTAGGTAATTTTACTATCAACCTGATAGTACTTCAAAAATTGATTTTTCCATCCAATTATTGTTGTATATTTCCTCTACAAAACATTAGATTAAATGTTAAGCACCATCTCTTGAGATGCCTTAGCAAATGGAGCTTATTTTTCTATTTCTTTCCAGAAAATTGCCTTTAAAAGAAGAAAATGGGAAAGAAGTCCTAAATCCAGAAACAATAGAAATTAAAGTTTCTAATGACATCATCCAGTCAAAAGAAGATGACAGCAAAGCTTAACAATATTTCAGCAGCTGGATCGACACTACGAAGAGTATTTGGATTGCAGTGACCCTATGACCAAAACTATTCCATTGACCTTAATTTCTTGGGAAACTTCTAGCTTGGAATAGCTTGTACACATATACATATGATCAAATACTCCTGCCCATGGTCCATCTCCTTTTGTTGTTGTTGTTGTGGTTGTTCATTTTGTTAAGAATTTCAGTATAGACACTCGGTTGGCACCAACTCTTGGGTATCAATTTGATTCTATGCTTGAAATACTGCAATTTATTATATGGCTAAAGTGCTCTATTTCTTAAGAATTTTGTCTTATATACCACCAACAAATATATTTAAGGCTCTCTAACAAATGAGGGTATAATGAAAAGCAAAACAAAAATAAAAGCTTTGTGATCTAAATGTGTAAGACAGCCCTGCATGTTTATGAACCTTATCTTGGGCAAATAGATAAAGTGTCTTTCAGCTTCAGAGGAAGGCGCATAATAAAGGTTACACTTTTTATCAGGAGAATTTCAGGGAACCCAGGCTTGAAGGAGCCAGTCATCTTTTGCAGATATTAAAAATTGAGGAAACTTTAGAAAACTTTACAACTTACAATTTCAGTGTATTTTTATCATTGATTTTTGACAAACTGAAGTCCCAATTCAAGATTGTTACCCATTTGAAAGACTAGTAGTCGTGTGTAAAATTAGATTAGAACAACTCCCTAAACCTCTGTCTCTTTCTATATGCCATATTCACTCACCATGGATTATACAAAAAGTAAATGTATTGCAAGTGAAAATAAGATTTATTTCTGCCCTCAGCTTCAAATAAAGTAAATTGAAATGGGAACAATATCAATGTTGTCTTGATATATTTATAAATACCTGATTTTCTTTTATTTTTAAATAATTTACCAAAAATCAAGTATTTACTGTCCAAATACTTCAAATCATATCCTCAAATACATTTTTAGTGCATAGTTTTAGATAATCTTTAAGAGCTAATTTTCTTACTAATGTCATAGGTCCTTCATTTAATGAAATTGGCCAACAGAAATTGAAAAGGTGAGTTTAGTTAAATTAAGGAGAGGTTATTTAGCATTTAAATGTTCCATAAAAGGGTCAATGATAAACAATTTGTCACTATGTTTTTTTATGAGCTAGCACTCATTTTAAGATTTTGATAAACAACTTTGGTTGATAAAATCCATTAACTACTCAAAACAATCTTTCTAATATCACTTGTTAGGGCCTATACCAGAATAAAATACTTATTATCTTCCAAGCTATGCAAGCTCCCAGAGGTAAAAGACTGAAACAGGATTTAACTTATATATAAAGAAAATATGTATTTATGAATATAAATAGACATACCCATTGGGAGCAAGTTTAAAAATATTTCTTAACCTTAAGCCAAAGGTTTCTTTGAGCTCCATCACATTTATAACCTTTGGTTTTTCAGGTATTGACTATATAGCTCAAATATTGACTGATTGGAAAATACGTTCCAACAGAACATTGGCAGATTTTTTAACAGTGCAGAGGGACCTACTTTGAGAATGTCTCTCTAGAAATAATTTGATAAATACTAAATATAATATTAATGCCACTCATGAATATTTTTATTTACAAAATGCTTGAAACTGTCAGGCAAGGAGAGACAAGTGAGTCATTTGATTGTTCCTCGCACTGCTGGCTGTCAGCAGGACAGAATATGCCCAGTTGCATGTGAAGGCACAAGTCCTCACAGTGTCACTGCCGCAAATTGCAGGGCTATTATGCAGGAATCTCTCCTTGTTACCCTTTCTGGCATATTCTGAAGAAACAGAACAGAATTCCTGTGCCTACCTAGGAATCTGAGCAGTGTCTCAACCAGTTGGGTTCTTTCAACGAACTCGATTATCCAACTGGATTTTTTTATTTTTGACAGATTGGTGTTTTTCTGATCATTTCTTTTGCTGTGTTTTATTTTGTTTGTTTTGTTTTGTACCAATGTGCTAAAACTAGTCAAAATACTTGAATTAGTTTGATTGTGCAAAGTGAACACGTTTAGTAAAATGTCTATGAAGCAATAGCCATGAGCGCTGATTTTTTCCTGGATAGATCCACACAGTTTTACTCTACTGATATTGAAAAAAATGCGATGACTTAAGAAAGCAATTTCGCATGTTTACTGTTGTTCTATTTGTGCTACACTGCAAGAACAGAGAAATTATAATAAAGAACAAAATATTTTTGTGTTTTCTCAGTTTGAAAGTTCTATTTTCTCATTTCTTTGGACTTTCCATGTAAAGAAATTGACTTAAATAATTCTTTTTATAAACACATGCTGTTAAATTCCTTGCCCCTTGTGTGGAATAATTATCTGAAATGAATGGATAATTTGGAAATAATTGTAAACAGACTGTTGCAGTTCCAGTTGTCTGAGCGATCCTCACCTCCTGTCTTTGAAATCCGTGCCATGCAGGAGCAAGGCATTACTATGATAAATTTTATTTTTAAACCTGTGAAATGGAATGCTCCGAGTTACATAATTTGCAAGTTTTCAATTAAGAAATGGCTTGTAGCAAATTGCAAAATATGAGTAGAACTGAAATAAACTTTTTCTTATTTTTCATTCTTACTCTAGGTTAAATACATTCATGTAACTGTGTAAATATTATTTTTACTAGGAGTACTCTTAAGTGTTTGTGTAAAATGTCAAGAGTTGACTGAATATGAGTAATGTTAAGATAATCTGAACCCTATGCTATTTCAAACCAAGAGGCAAAAATATCACTGAAAATACTGGTATTTCTGCATAAGTTATGGTCAATTAAATAGTGACAATCCATATTCAACAACCTATAAAATGAAATAGTAATATCAGAGTATTAGTAAATATTTTGTTTTAAAAATTTGCACAAAGTAATGTGTCAACATATGTCGCAATGATTTTCAAAGGAATTTAATTAGGAATTGTGATTTATACAGATTTATTTATTATTTTTGTGAGTAAGACATAACGCCATTCAATTAATACTAATATCTAACCTTAAGGTAATGTTTCTTCAGTGCTTCCTTATTTTTAACATTAATACCTACAAAAGCATTTTTTCAAAGGCTATTTGATCCAGTAAAACTCACAAGGATGTTAGTCTTCAAATTAAACATTTATATAAATAGAAAAATATTATTAATCAAATTATTTATTTTAGTGTAAGCAATTAATTATAACTTTATAATCATACCTTTATTTTATTATTCTTATTTTAAATAATTACAATATATTTGTGCCTTTGAATTAGCATGACACTCATCTTTATCAAAAGAAAAAAACTATAAATGCCATCATTACTTTTCCTCATACCAGAGACACACAAATTATACTGTCTTATTTACATTCAGGGAATAAGCCCATTTCAATCAACTTTACTTTGAATATTAAATCCAAATGTAACAAACTATACTGTCTTAATTTATTTTCACTTATGATAGGATACTTCTTTTTATACATACACAATGTATTTGTAATTTGTTCTGTATTGCTTTTCTAGATAGTAAATACATTCTAGATACTGTTGAAGCTGAGTTGTTAGATAGTTGTAAGAAAGACAGCAGATAATTTTTACATATAGGGCAAATGACAATGTTGTCACTTGGGTCCTCGCTTTTCCTGTTGATATAGATTGAATTTGGGATCATAAATCATCCTTGTGATGATAAAATAATCACTGATGAAAATATCTACAACCAAAGTGGAAGAGTATTCCCCACTTATTAATTTAAGAAATATTACCATAATATATTACGATTAGTTTTTAAATTAGCAGTGTTCTTTTTCATGGAAAATAATGTAAATGTTCAATTTGAATTCACCTTGGAATTCTTTTTTAATAATTATACTCAGAGTGCTTATTTAACAAACTCTATGAGTAGGTAAAATATTTTTAAAACAAGACTGTTAGCATTATTTATCCCTATTGAGAAAATGTATGCACCTTCTTATTTACTCTTTAAAGCTTTCTTACATAGTCTCTATATTGAAATTGCATATAGATATGTCTATATGTACTAATATTAAATTGTGGGAGAACAAAAATATGAAACTTTCTAATTCCCAAGTGGAAATCTTTGAAGAAAGTATTCTACACATGGGCTTAATGGTGTTATGAGATGAAACAATTATGTGTGCAAATGAGAAATTTATAAAGGAGCCCTGACACAGTAGTTGCTGATTTGATATTTTCTTCTAGGTTCCATCCTTCCTTCTTTTTTTAAAAAAATGCATTTACCCATGTAGATGCAGCTATTTAAAAACATTATACAAGAATATTAATAGATTAACTATTTCCCTTCATGTAAAAGTCAGAGACTTTTATAGCATATAAAATGGTAAATATTTGATAACACACTTAACATTCTCAGAAAAACCATACATTCTTCGTTATTCTTTCACCTATAAATTAAAACTATTAGTTGGTTTTGCCTATTTAAATTTTTTTGACAATTTCAATTTTCTGGATACACAATGTTTATAATTATTATTACGAATATCACCCATGTAAATTCAAATATTGCAACTTTAGTTTCCTTTTTTGAAATTAAATCACTTATGTTTGGTATCGAGATTTAGCTTTCTATGAAAGAGATAAACAAAATAGTGACGGTTAGAGCATTTTCAATCACAGCCAGACAGGAGAGTAGAGAAACAACCAAAGGAAAGGATCCAAAAAGCAAACTGAACTTCAACATTTGGAACAGTAAGAAGGACCTGATTTTGAGATGTGCTAAACTAGGGAGTAGGGACATTGCTTAAATGAAACTTAGGGTCAAAAATACTGATGGGGAGAAGGACACCTACTGAAATATGGAAGAGAAATTTAACAGAACCTATGATTCAATTTACAATTTTTTAGAAAACAATATGTGTACTATAAATAAATGGTACTATGAAGAGCAAACATAGTTGTTCCAGCTCTTCAAGAAATGTTCATGGTTTAGCATTTGCCTCTAATCCCTACTAGGAATAGGTAAACTTCTTAGAAATAAAGATCAAGCCCCCACCCCTTTTTTTTGGTATGTGAATTCTATGCTGTGTTCAGTACCCATTAAAACATGCTCTCTTTTACTTTCGTTAACTTATATATTCCATTCGAATTCTGTATTCCTAAGTTAGCTGCCATGAAGTTTTCTTATGGTTTCAATATGGTACGTCCCTATGAAATGCTGTATATATATGTCTAAACTGTAAAAATTATACTGCAAATGTTGAAGTTTTGTATTTATGAGAGACATTGAAAGTATGGCTTATGGTATATCAAAATTGTCACTCTTCACCATTTGTATATTAATAGTAAAGATACTTTTACTTTAATAAAGTGTTGAATTTTCTGTTTATTTCAAATAATATATTTGCAATGAGTGAGCTTATGACTTGACAAATGTCTAAAGTTTGAAAAAAATTCTGGACATATCTCTAGATAGTCAAAACAAAAATGATACTTTCTGTAATCTTGCATCACATTGAATCACAATTTTTGGCTTCTTCCCTGTGCCCAGTTGAGAAAGACTGATGAACAAACAGTTCAAGGCTCAGAGGTATACTGACCCTGGGTTAAATCACCAGTTGCATAAACAAACAAACAGTTGGCAGTGGCCCTCAAAAGGCTGATGCTACACACAGACCAGGAGCATTAACATCACATAAGAAATTGTAAGAAAGGTAATTTCCCAGATTTCACCAAAGATCTGATAAGAAGACTCTGAAAGAGGATCCCAGTTTGTGCTTTAATAAGATTTTCATGTTATTCTAATGTGTACTAAATGTGAGGTCCATTGGGGTTGAGATACATTGTTTTTCATTTGCCAGATGTTTGTTGGCAAACTCATAAAATACCAGGCAACCTGATAAATATAGAAGATTATACGTTAACTCATATGTGTTTTCCCCCAAGCCCCATGTTCTGCAAAATCATGCATCTAAAAAAATAGGATTTGGTGAAAAATATTGGATTTCAAGGAAAAGAAAGGTTGGAACAGACTACTCAAAAATCTACAAAATTTTGAAGACAATTCTAACACAAACTAAAAAAAATTATAATGGTTTAAAAATAAATACTAAAATAATTAAAAATACATACTAATTTTGAATGTAACCTAATATTAAATTCTACTTCATGTTGGGATTTTATTTCTCATTATTATTCATCTTCTTATAGACATGAGTTTTAAAAGGAGAGAGGCTAATAATTCTTCATGTGTTTTATAAGTTGTTTTCATTTTTAAAAGTGTAAATTATGATCCATTCTTTAAAAATTAATAACACATGTCAACTTTTCACAAAGGGCCAATTTTCAATACAAGCTTCACAAATTCCACACAGTACACTCACATATTAAATAAAGATAAAAATAAAAATGCTCCAAAGGCTGAACAAAAGGCCATTTACATGTTTTTAGTATTTATATTTATTAAGAGATTAATTGTAATGAAATGCAAAATATACCATAACAATATGGCTAAAACCAAGTCTCTACCATATTTGGAAAATTAACCAGTTAACTTTATTGATATTTTAGAGAATTTGACATTTTTCCAAACATTGGATTATATAAATTCTCTTTACTTGCAATATGCATAATGCATGTATATACCCCAAGAATCATGTCTAGTATGTCCTTAGCATTTTAAATATTTTTCCCTAAATAAATTTTCAATATGCAAGGAAGAATGTTATCAAAGTATAAATAGCATTTTCTATTTTATGTTGTGTTTTGCATATATACTTATTTTTTAGCATAATTGCTCACCAAAAGAAGGGGAAAAAAGGCCTACATTTGTGTATTTTAACTTTCCTGAATAACTTCAATCATCTTTCCAATGCAGTGTTTTTATTTATATTTTGACCATATACTAGAATAGTAACAAATTCATCAAAATTGAATATACTCTTCTTATTAATACAGAAGGCTATAAAGGGTGCTATTTCTAATGTTTTTTTTTTTTTTTTTTTTGCAGTACCGGGGATTGGACCCAGGGGTGTTCTACCTCCATGCTACACCCCCGGCCCTATTTTTTATACTTTATTTTGAAACCAGGTCTCATGAAGTTGTGGAGGGCCTAAGTAGAGAGAGAGAGAGAGACAGAGAGAGACAGAGAGAGAGCTGAGGCTGGCCGCGAACCCGGATCTTCCGGTCTCTGCCTCCCAAAGTACTGGGATTACAAGCATGCGCCACCACGCCCAGCTATTTCTAATGTTTAGATGTCTTAGTATTTGAAAAAATCTAACTTGATTTAGTTCATTTTGACATCTTCTCTTTCCCCTCTAATTTCTATAACTCCTACTTCCTTCATCTTTCTTTCACCTACCAGTCATGATCAAAGTCTGAAAGTAGCTTGGAAAGAGTGATATATAGAAGAAAGGATAATTAACAAAAGCAGTCCAAAATATTTGTATACTATCATGTCTAGAGATCATGCAATATTTAATTATCTTAGGAGAGTCATTTTTAAGTGAAGGGTTTTATGTTTTTATTTTTTTACTTTCATTGGTGCATTATAGTCTCACATCATAATGTAGTTCATAGTGATAGTGACATACACGCACACAGCACTTGATGAGTTTTCCCCCTGCCCCCTCCCCACTCCCCACTTCCTCATACAAGATATTGAGATTAGCATTGGTATTTTCACATATGTACATAATATCAGTGGGAGTGTTTCCTTCATTAATTCTCCCTGTCCTCTCCCCTACCCACAACCACTTCCCTGGCTCCATTGGAGTTTCTCCTCCATCATTTGAAGTTCCTCTTTTATCCCTAGCTACTGCAAATGAGAGAAAACACATCACCCTTCACTCTCTGTGATGGGCTAATCTCACTTAATGTTCTCCAGGTCAATCCATTTTCCTGCAAATGACATGATTTTTTCTTCTTTATTGCTGAGTAGAATTCCACTATGTGTATATACCATAATTTTGTGATCCAATCATCTGTTGATGGACACCTGGTTTGGTTCCATAACTTGGCCATTGTGCCTTGTGGTGCCATAAACATGGATATGCATGGTCAAGGAAAGAATCTTAAATGCATGGAGAGAAAAAAAGACAGGTGACATTCAGGGGCAAAACAATAAGAATCACTCTGGAATTCTCAACCCAAATCTTGAAAGCCAGGAGGGAATGGTATGCTGTACTACAGATCCTGAAAGAAAACAACTTCCAACCAAGACTGCTATATCCAGCAAAGATATCTTTCAAAATTGATGGAGAAATAAAAACCACCCCAGATAACCGGAAAATAAAAGAATTCATGACTACCAAGCCCGCACTAGAGAAAATACTTAAAGAAATGAAACACAAAGAAGAAAAAAAGAAATAAATATGAGAATTAGAGAAGGGGTGAATTCCCCCAGATAGGCAACTAAGTGAAGGAGAAATAACACTATATCAAACAGAAAATATAACTAAAAATGACAGGAAACATAAATCATCTCTTAATTATAACATTAAATGTCAAAGGGCTAGACTCCCCAATTAAAAGGCATAGACTGGCAATGTGGATTAAAGAAAATAATCCTACTGTATGTTGCTTGCAAGACACTCACCTTACAGGCAAAGATATTCATGGGCTAAAGGTGAAAGGATGGAAAAAGATATTCCATGGAAATGGAGACCGAAAACAAGCAGGAGTAGTAACTCTCATATTCAACAAACCAGACTTTAAGCCAAAACTTATTAGAAGAGCAAAAGCGAGTCACTTCTTACTATAAAAGGAACAATCCAACAAGAAGATATAATGGTAGTAAACATTATGCCCCAAATGTGGGCTCACCGACTTTTATAAAACTAACTCTTCACAACATTAGGTCTCAGATAGACCCCAATACAATAATAGGGATGTGTTGGCCGACTTCAACACATCCCTCACACCACTAGATCGATCTTCCAGACGAAAGATGAGTAAAGACTCTTCAGACCTACAGGACATTATAAATCAAATGGACCTAATAGATTTGTACAGAATATTCCAACCAACTACAGCTGAATACACATTCTCAGCTGCTAAATGGAGGGTTTAAAAGTAAATTTTCATTTTTGCAATTGAGGCATTGGCTGCAGAGAGGAAAAGAAGCATCTTCTTACTTGTGAACAAGGACTCAGTGAGTCCACAGGAAGGGCTGAGACATGTAGACAACATCACTCAGTGGGAGTTGAGAAAGTTTCATCCCCAGGTTTGACTGTGTGAAAGCCTCCTATTAAGTATAAGGAGAAATACCCTCAGAAAAGTACAAAATAATTTTTTACCAATTAAGAATCCAAGATATTTAAACTTTAATCACCAGAAAGAAATGAGCAAAAAATTTCCCACATTTTTCAATGAGGATGACAAGGAGATTAAACTGGTGTCCTTGAAGAAATATTGCAAAACATGTAAGAACCCAGATATGGAATTAGAATAAACCTGGGCTCACCTCCCAATTCGATTATCACCTATAACCAGCTCTGGATTTGAGCTGGTTATATAAATTTATTTTGTATAAATTTGAGCCATTTATATAAAAATTTATACTTTGGTTTTCTCATCTATGAAACAGTAGTTCTAAAGTAAAATATTTGTATCTTCAATAGATTATTTAAGAATATATTGATACAATGTTTATGAAGTTCTTGCAGTATCTGCCACATAGCAAAGAACTCTAATGTCCATGATTATTTCCAAACTCACCATATTTCAACAATGATTCTGATAACAACTTACATTAGACAGTTATCTATTGCTGCTAAAAAAACAAAACTGAAATGAAATGGCTTGAAATATTAACAATATATTATTTTACATGCCTTTTTATGTTGGTTTGGCTAAACTTGGCAATTGTTTTGCACCATATGTGTTGCTGTGTTTCTTTATTTGGCTACTGGCTTCTAAAAGGGAGTCTTCCAATGCAAGCCAAAATGTATAAATTCCCACAAAACATCTGCATCATGCTTGCAATATCCAATTGGTTAAATTAAGACATATGAGTTGGCATACGGCCAATGCCGATGCATACAGGTTTGAACAATGGTTTGAACCAATGTCAGTGTGGCAACAATCCTTGCCTCTCTTAATGTTTCATGTCTTCTCCACATGCAAAATTGACTCATCCCCTTCCCAAAAATTTCCAAAGTCTAATCTCATTATGTCATCAGAACCAACTTTGGATTTCAGAATTTATTCAATTGAATTCATTTCAGGTGCTGATAAGGCTTTCTGGGAGTACACCTCGGGTGCAATTCCTCTATGCAGATTCCTGTTCACTAGGAAGAGAGGTTAACTGCCTCCAGAATAACCTGAAAACATCTGGTAGACAGAAGCAAAATAGTAATAATAAATATTGCCATTCAAAATATAAAAAGGAAGGAAATACAGTGTTTAAAAGTTACTTATCTATATAATTGTTGAGATCTGGCCAGGCAAAATTACTAGCATCCCCTACCTCCAGCATAGGGATTTTTCCTTAGTTAGGGTGTTGATTTACTCCCTGAAATTGGATACTAAATCCACTGTTTTCAGTGGCTCTTGCTGTGACTCTTTGAGATATCCTTTCTTCTCTAAAGATAATGATGTGAAATTGTAGCTGAGTAAATTTTTTGGCCTGTTTCTTGGCCAGATATATTTAGGAACCAGTAACTTCTTTTTTAAACTTAATCCCACTAAATTCAAGCTGATGCTTCCTTTAAAAGCAGTGTGAGATCTTTTATTTATCAAAGTATGATTTGCTGTATTGACAAAAGTCACTCTCAAATCTCTTCAAGGTTGTACTGTCTCTATGCTGGGTTGTAAATGGAGTGCTATTGAATAATTCCCTGAAAATTATTAAAAACCTATTTGTCCAATCAAAGTCTAAAAGGGACTTTATTACATTTTCACATGGTCTAAATAAAGAACACCTCTGATTTGATTTTTTTTCTTGATTGTTGTCTCTTTGGCAATACTTGGACTTTGATCTTAGCCTTTTTGACATTTATTTCATGGAGAAACCTTTGGCTTGTGTAAAGTTTAAGAATAAGAGAAAAAGTCTCAGCTAAGAAACAATGACTTTGAATTCTGCTTGGAAATTGAACATTTATCTCTTTAGCACATCTTTCTCTTGCAACACTTTATTGTTACTGAGGAAAAACCTAAATAACCCCTCTAGTTTCACTTGCTTTTAGTTGACTTAAAAATCACTAATTTTGAAAGCCACACAGCTGGGGAATGCATTATTAATCTCCTGCTAGCTTTTCTGTAGATGACAGCCCTGACTAAAGCCACCTAATGGGTTAAGAACTGTTCTCCAGCAAATGTGTCCTCCCACGTTCTCTGGGGGAAAGTTGCTTTTCTCTATCTTCTTCAGCCCTCTGAGGAAAATATGCCTTTAGTATCTTAATAATTAACTGCAGAATTAACTATTCTTGAAAAAGGAACTTAAAAGACATGAGTCACAAGACTTTCTAATCAGTAACTTTTCTTGAAAGACACCAGAACATCCAGTGACCTACAGATAACAGCAGCCTATGTGTCAGAAAAGTTGATGACCAAAAACGTGTAACTACCCTGGTGCCTTGTAACTACCAGACATGCTCCCTGTGTCTCCCTATATAAGCACTGCGTCTGTCATCCCTAAGCAAGATGACCTTTGTTAGCAATAGCTTCATTCTTCTTTGGCTTTCTAGCTTTTCAAAAAATCTTTTGCCTTCCACCAATAGCTTGTCCTTAAGTCATTGGCCTTCTCTGAAAAACAATGGACATGGCTTCACTGTCACATAATCTTATCTGAAAAGAAGCATAAAACACAATCAGCACTTTCAGTGTGCTGCCTGAAAATCTCCATAGTCAGAGTCACAAATTAGGTAAGTTCATTTTCTATTTTCCAATTTATGGCAACAATTTCCTTCAGTATTCTGCAAACATGGTTTTCTTTGTCTCCAGTCTCTAAAGCGATTTTTCATTACTCTAACAGAAGCACAGTCTTCTTTCCTTTTTTCATGACGCCATCTCCTTCACAGTCACAGAGCTGATGAGAGAATATTTAGAATTTTGAGACAGTAATGACCCACCCTTTCTTTCAACTCTCTGCCAACCAGCATTGACCATGCCCATGAGTTGGTGCATAATTGCATATTTGGTTGTCTCTCCTCCCAAGAAAAGTCAATAATTAGGGGCACTTCTAAAAGTTCTATCCACTCAGAGAATTTTCCTTCACCAGTGACATTCAGATATGCCCCAGAGAGGAACCCTACTGCTGCAGTTGTACACTTTTGGATAGTGCCTGCACATGATACAAAACTCTCTATAAAACAGATCTGAGTCTTATCTTCCTCTGACAAATAATTTCAGGGAATTTCCCAGGAGGCTCTAGACAAGGTAGTAGATGAGGAGGAGAAACACGGTCCAAATCTCCATGTAGCTTACTCTTTAGGGCACAATTAAGCCTGATCATGTGTATGCTATCCCCATTAGATGATGCAGAGCTGCTGTACATGCCCAATTTTATGGCTTGGTAGGCCAGCTAACATCCAGTTTATGATGGGAAGCTTAAGTTGCATGGTAACTCAGTGGCCCCTGAGTTAGCATTCTCACTCAAGTCAGGCAGAAAGCTATTTTCACAAGGAGAAGTGTTAGCTTCCAATGATGGCAGGGACTTGTTCTAAAATCCTGATAATGCATGATGGGATTTCCCTATAGAGTCCTTCCAAATTCCTAAAAATCCCCATCTCTCACTGACACTTTTTAAATAACATTATATCTGTTGTCATATATGGGCCAAGTGGCAAAGAGGCTTACATTGCAGCCCATTTCCATTGTACAACCTTCTTTGGTTCTGAGCACCACTCAAAATTAGCACCTTTTTAGGTAATTTGGAAAATAATCTAGAGTAACTATGATGAATACCTTGCCTCAAAATTCCAAGAAAACCTGGTAAGTATTATGTCTCTTTTTGTTTATGGGAGAGGCCAGAACAATGTATCCTTCACCTTAGAAGCCATATCTTAATTTGCCTCCTACCACTGGGTTCCTACACATTTAACTTAGGTATCCAGCTCTTGAATTTTAGTAAGATATATTTCTCAAATTCTAACATGCAAATGCATCCCTAATAAGTCTATAGTAGTTGCTAGTTCTTGCTTTTTAGGTCAATCACAATAATGGCATGAAAGTAACAGACCAATGTGATATCTTATAGAAGGGAAATATAATCAATATCCCTGCAAACTAAGTTTTGACATATGGCTGGAGAGTTGATATACTCCTGAGGTAGGACAGAGTGAAGATTTACTTTTGGCTTTGACAGCTGAAACCAAACTGCTCGAGGAGGGATTTATGGGCAGTTATGGAGAAAACTGCATTTGCCAAATGGATGGCTACATACCAGACACCAGGGGGTAATTTGCTCATGCAATGCAATGACATCTGGTGTAGCAGCAGTTGAAGCCTCCACAGGGTTAAGCTTATCATAATCTGTCTTCCCCCAAATGCATGTGCCTTCTGCAGAGACCAAGGAGGAGAGTTGAATGGTGATGTGGGGATCGCGGTCCCTGAAAATTTTACATTTTGGTGGTGGCACTACTAACCTCTGCAATCCTTCCATGGATGTAGTCTTGATTTTGATTTAAAATTCATCTTGGAAGAGATAGTATTAATGGCTTCCCATTGGCTTTTTACACAAGAACACTTCTCACTTTGAGAATAAACAACCTGCAACTTTGGGAATTCAACTTGCTTTGTAAATTGACCAGTCACAGGATGAGGTCTTGAGTTTGGTTTTTAAAATTTTCAGCCCTGTGGCTACAGGAGCTAAGGTTTGCCTAAAGAGTACACAGAGAAGCCTTTTGTTAAGGTAAATGATATATGAGCTGAGAATTCAAATACCAAGTTCACCCCCCCTACTTTTCCAGCATCTCTAGAAACTAGTCAATGTCACTATATTTATCAATTTTCCAAAAATATTTTAAGATATAATAAACAATCATATACTCTTTACTTCTTGTGCATAGCTGATTAGCAATTCCAATACAGATATTGTATACATATCTCTAAATAGTTCATAACATGTATTGTCAGTGGTTTCTTCACATTAGTGTCTTTAAACCTCACCATATTAGGGAGCCAATTCCAGATACTCCAGGACTACTTCAGAAAACCCATCCTTAAAATTCTGTTCCATTAGAAACATTCTTGGTACCAAAATCTGTATTAGGGCTTTTCAAAGGAACAGAAACATTATATATAAATAGATGGTAGGTACATAGGTAGATAGATAATTATAGATATAAATATATCTTTAGTTATACTCTTCATTACATTTTAGACAGTAAGATTATTAGAATTAGCTACACAATTTTAAATGTCTATTATATTATTGTATATTGAACTTTAAGAAATAAAATTCATATTGCCTAAAAATATAGAAAACTGCATTGAATATGCTTTAGAGCATTGTTATTTAATATTCAAGGAAAACAATGTACATCAGATACAATTACTTTGGATAATTGTATACTTTGTTTTTACCCCAGAATGTTAAGTCACATTCAACACTTATTTCATCAGTCAAAAATGTATATGGAAAGCTGATTACTTTTATATAGAAAAATCAGTAATTTCTAAAAGATAGATGGGTTCTTTGTTTTCAATATCTGTTCTATCTCCTCCTATTGAAAGAGGTTGTTCATGGATCACTGACTAAAATATGCATTATTTATAATGTGTTTCTTGGGGATTCCAAATTAATCATTTTATTGAGAACTTAAAATGTCTTTATAAATAGAAATAGTTGTGATCTTCAATTGTACATTAATAGGTGAATGAATTAACAAATTGTGTTCAAAGAACACACTTTGTATAACTTGAATACTTTTAGATTTATTAAGACTTGTTTTAGGGCCTGGAATATTATTTATCTTGGCAAGGGCTCCATGAAAACTTGAGAAGAATGTGTTTTCTTCTGCAGTTGGGCTGAGTGTTCTATGAATGTCAATTATGTCAATGTGGTGAATAATGCTATTTAAAAGTGTTCTATATCCTTATTGATTTTCTGTCTCATGGTTTTATCAATTATTCAGAGAGTGGTGTAAAAATCTGGCTCTGGTTGTTAATTTGTCTTTCCCCTTGCAATTCTATCACTTCTTCCCTCTTTTATCTTGAAGCACATTATGAGATATATTGGGATTATATCTTCTGGATGAATTGGCTCCTTCATTATTCTAAAAATCTTATTTATGCCTGGTAATATGCTTTCCTCTGAGACTAACTTTATTTGGTTGGTAAGGGAACAGTTCAAAGAATGCTATGTGCATGTATGCAATTAGCAACACTAATCAGAATAACATGTACAGGGAGGAGGAGGGAGCCGGATGGGATCTGGAGGGAAACACACAACTGCTGTGTACATGTAGGTTTCTACCACTCTGAACCTCATTATGGTGGATAATTACAATGTGCCAATAAAAGACATAATATTCTGATTTCACTTTCTTTGGGAAGATACCCAGGTGTATCGCTGGGTGGTAGAGTAGTTCCATTCCCAGTCTTCTGCGACACCTCCACACTGATCTCCATAGTGGCTGCACTAGTTTGCAGTCCCACCAACAGTGTAATAGGGTTCCTATTCCCAGCAACCTCACAAGCATTTAGTATTTTTTTGTGTTTTTGATGATTGCCATTCTTACTGGAGTTAGATGGAATCTCAATGTAGTTTTAATTTGCATTTCCCTGATTCCTAAAGATGTTGAGCATTTTTTCATATACTTGTTGGCCATTTGTACTTCTTCTTTTGAAAAGGCTCTGTTCAGTTCTGCTGCCCACTTTTTATTGGGTTATTTGGTTTTTTTTTTTTAGTCTTAAGTTTTTTAAGCTCTTTGTATATTCTAGATATTAGACCTTTGTCTCATGGGTAAGTGGTGAAGATGTTGTCCCATTCTCTAGGCTTTCTCTGTAGAGTCTTGATGGTTTCCTTTGCTGTGCAGAAGCTTTTTAGTTTAATGCTATGCCACTCACTAATTATTATTTTAATTTCTTGAGCTTTGGGGTCTTATTATTAAGGAAGTTTCTACCCATACCAATATGTTGGAGTATTGGTACTATGTCCTCTTCTAGCAGTTTCAAAGTTTCTGGTCTAATTTCTAAGTCTTTGAACCATCTCTTGTTGACTTTTGTGACTTGCATATCTATATTCATAGCAGCACAATTTATAATAGCAAAATTATGGAACTAGCCTAGGTATCCATCAACAGATGAATGGATCACAAAACTTTGGTACATACACACAGTAGAATTTTACTCAGCCATAAAGAAGAACAAAATCTTGCCTTTTACAGGGAAATGGATGGAACTCAAGAATATCATACTGGGCAAGTACAACCAGTCTCAAAAAATTAGTAAATGTATGTTTCCTCTTATATATGGAAGCTAGGAGACATTCAGAAATAAGGGCAACATCCCATAGATGAGCAGAGATTCCAGAGAAGTGACCGAGGGGGATCAGGGATGGGAGACAAAGTCATTAAGAGTGTAATATCAGAAATAATGCTATGAATGTATACAAAACTACCAATTCCAATATCAAAGACATGGATGGGGAGGGAGAGGGTCTCGGTGGGAAGGGACACCCAGAACTATGTACGTGATTCTGTCTGACACTCTATACCCCAATATAACATAAAATTTACAGTGCACAAAAAACTCCTAAGCTTCAATAAACACATGAAAAGGCAAAAAAGATATATTAAAAGTAGCTACTATAAATCTACCAATAAAAATGAATAATCAATACAAACAATATAGAAGAGTCTCAAAATTATTTGGCTAAGTAAAGAAAAGCCAGAATCAAAGGAGCACATTCTGTATGATACCATTTATTGCACAAAAAGGAATAAAAGTAAGGAAAATTAAAACCACTGCATAGTGAAATAGAGAAGATCAGTGATTTTGAGGGGACCTGGGGAAAATGACATGGTGCAGAAGAGAGAGATTACTAAGTGATACATGCAAATTAGTGGAGGTAAAAGATAGATTATCTTGATTGTTTTCATCCTTTCACAGACGTGTATATCTGACAAACTGGTCTTGTTGTGTATGTAAATGTTCAATGTTTATGTACAAAGTACGCAATATTATAATGTAGTAAATGTGAATATTTAGAAAGGTAGCCTGAGTCTTCCTGTCTCCTTGGTGGCGTAATTTAGGATCATAACGGGACTGTAACCATTTGGCCTCTTCAGAAAGAAAGAACACATTTTACAACTTATTTGGATCAAAACAAACAGCTATATAAATAGATACAAATATGAGTAAAGAGTCTCAGAAAACTGAATATTTACTGGAAGTTGAGAAATCCAGGGAAGTTTTATCTTGCACAGTTTAGGAGACTCCAGGCCTATTTATTTTCAGTTTAATTTATTATTTTAGCAGACAGTCACTTTGTTTAGGTTTAGCCTACAGCTTTTGGGCTATTTTTACAGACTGTCAGAATATTCAGAGCCATTACAGTTTGGTTTTCATATCTTAGTTTGCTAGGGCTGCTAAAACAAAGACACCACAGAAATTCATGTTTCACAATTCTGAAGGCTCAAATATCCAAGCTCTAGGAACTGGCTCCTGGTTGTCTAGTGAGGGGGCTTTTTTCTGGTTCAGAGAAGGCCATCCTCTGTCTGCATCCTCACTTGGTGAAAGAGGCCAGGGAGCTCTCTGGGGCCCAACTCCTTATACCATCACAGAGGGGACTGTGTTTCAACATACGATTATGGGGGGGGCACTCAGTTAATAGCTGTCTGCTTGCCTCATCTGCTGTAGCCGGCACTGGCTTTCCCATGCTGGGGAGAGTTGAGGGGGCAGAAGGGGAAAAATCTGCCTACCTAGGCTGTCTTCTGTTGCTAGATTGGAGGCTGATAAAACACTGGGTCTTGGTGGCCTTTTGTGCGTGCATGTATACACGTGTTTATATGAGTGTGTGTGTGTGTGTGTGTGTGTGTGTGTGTGTGTGTGTGTTTACGTGTGTGCTATGTCTCCATGTTATCTCTCCACTCTTGGTCTGACCCGTTCTCCATTAGGAGTACCTCTTTGGTTGCCTCATGTGTTAGTTTCACAGTGTATGGTTGTTATTAGTGGGGAGGTAGAGGAAAGAACAAGGAAAGACAGGCCTACATCATGTTGTCTGGAAAAGAAGTCCCCTACTATTTTTAAAGGAAGAAAAATAGAAATCTAAGAATATACCTTTATGTGTGTTTTAGGAAAACAAAAAAACCTGTAACAATATACTCTGTGAATGTCTAAAAATAATCAGTGTATACACAGATGTGAGAGACTTTACTATGAAAGTGGCAAAAATTCATCAAAAATAAGTATTGTGAAATCAAGCTGCTTTGCAAATATCTTTATATTTCTATTCTACTTTTAAAAAGTGAAAATGGAAATTAAAAATATATATTGTGGGTTTTAGGAAGTAACGACAATCTTTCACATCATGGTTTAAAGAGTTGCCTTGGGTCAACTTCAAAAAATGAGTGTAAAATGTACACCTTCATAAGATTTAAATTTAAATTAAATATATAAATTTGCTTCTTTTTAAAGACATTAGTTTTACCTGACTTTGGCTAAACTGTCCACTACTGGTGTGTGTCAATCATACATGCTTATAAATTGTGTTTTATTATTCTGGTACATTTTTGCTTTTATCTACATAGCAAAACCCTGGGTCTGTTCTCCATGTTCTCATCTTTTAGCACCTATGCACTCTGTTGTCTATGAATGAAAGAATCAGTTTCCACAATATCTAAAATACTGCTTTCTTTTCAGAGCTGAGCATGAATCAGCTATGAAAATACAATCCCACTCAAAGGGGCACACTGCGATTTCAACCAGGATTGTCAGGGTGAAAACTCTACCAAATATGGATGTAATCCTCAAATTTGGGCAGTGATCTTACAATCACATGAAGTTTCCCTTGAGAAAATGAAGTAACATACAGTAACCAGTCAAGTGATGGATAGTAACTGCATTTAATGACATTATTTGGACTTCTAAAAAAATACTATGCCATGAGCCACCTTTGGAATGTTCAATTTTAGAGATAATAAGTTCTCTACATTAAGCCAGTTTCAGTAAGGTGTCTTTGTTATTATTTGTGTCTTAAATATTCTGAAACAATGTAACAATTGATATGTGCTTTTATGTATATGTAATTCATTATTTTTATTCATACTTTCCCTGGTCGATTAAAGTTTGAAGAATATAGGTCCAGTTTACTGAAGAGTTTCTTTTGTATGAATTGGTAATGCCTTTTCAAATATAATTTCTCTCTAGTAGCTATTTACTTACAGATAGGGTACCCTAGAAGGACCCATGAAAATAATGATTGCTCTTCATTAAGAAGATTAGAAGAAAACTGGGCCATCTGTGATGATCCCAATGGTAAATATTAAGAGGACATCAAGAAAATAACAATGAGAGTCCCCAGCAGGGTCATTAATAGTTTGGAAAATAAGAGAAATTATGATTGACTTATGCTATAAATGAGTATGCACATGAATGAGTCATTAAGGTTTGCTATTAAAAATTTACTCAAAGTAAAGCATAGCCTAAGATAGGAATGAAGTTCAGGAAGAATACACCTGTATTATGAACCATAAAAAATTTTGCCTCAAAGACATAACTTATATCAAAATTGAAGCATTTAAAAAGATAATGATGCTGCTGAAATTCCTAGCCTTTCCAGATTTGCAATTCTAAAATAAGGACGTTTTAAACACCATCCTATACCTGTAGTTTGGCTCCAGTTACATACATTCTAATTGCTTTTACTTGTAGATTATTGGAGAGGTCACCAATAAAACCTAATCCCTAATTCATTCTCACCGTGTATGTGTCTTTGCATGGTCACAAAGTCACAATGGTGTCGGGCCCAGTGACAGCCTTTTATTCCATGGAGTGACTAAATGATCATTCTCACATTTTCCAGAGTGGTTATCCTGCAGATGTGCTCAGTAGTAAACCGAGTACATTATCTTTATTGCCAGCAGAGAGCTCATTTGGAGAGAATTCAACTCCATACCAAGGACAATAACTTTCTTCATTCAGTCCCATTTTTTATTGGTTTACATGGATAGTTCCATGAGCCACAGCCTGGTACTTACATAGTTGATTCAACTCTCCCAGTCTTTCCTCTACCACCGTGTGGGTCTCCATATGTACCCCCCCCCATTTTGTGGTACTGGAGATTGATTCCAGGGGCATCTTATATTTGAGCTTCTGAGTTCCACCCCCAGCCCTATTTTATTTTTGAAACAGGGTCCACTAAGTTGCAGAGGGCCTTGCTAAATTGCCGAGGCTGGCTGCAAACCTGGGATGATACTCCTGTCTCAGTCTCCCAAGTACTGGGATCATCAGTACTGGGATGTGCACCATCATGCCCAGCTCATAGTTCCCTTAGTTTCTACTAGCCAAAATGTCCTTCTAGTCCTTTCTACCCATGATGCTGCCTTCCATTCTCTAGGTTTGGGTTCATTAATATAGTTTCTAATCACTTTCTTTCCTCCCTCAGTCACTCCCTTCCCTCTACTCTCACAACAATCCATCCATAGCTTTATTTTATTTATTTTCTTCTGTTTCCTGAAACAAATTGAGGTAGGCAAGAAGAGTTTTTCTTTCATTTGACATGACATTTTTTGTCTATTTGTTTTTCTCTAGAAATCTTTAATAATTCAATAAATTAAAAATGGTTCCAAGATTATTCTAGTGGACATATCCTTTCCAAGGCTCAAAAATAAACTAAATGGCATGTGTGGAATTTAGGAAATTATTCATAATATTGTGTATTTTTACTTATGTTTATATACAAAAAAAATCACTTTATCAAACAGATTCTCAAATGTGTCCCATACAACAGAGATTAAGGACTGTGGTTCAAAGAAATTAGAAAAGAAAGCTGAACATCCCGAAACACAAAGAAACTCTGTTTCTTTTCCCCCTTATGAATCCTATTGGGAACCATTTTCACAAAGTTCAAATTATGTCAAAATGCTGTATTTAATTTGATAAGAACATGACCGTGAAAATTTCAATATTACTGGATTCAAGTATAATTTTAAAAAATGTTGATATGAATTAGCAGTAGAAAAGAGAAAAATAAAATTTTAATTTCACGATGGATTTTGACTTTTTAAAATAAATCATTCTAGGTTCTTGTTTTCTTTTTTGATTAATGAATGGTTCAAAGAAAAATCTAAGGGAATATCAGAATGTGAGATCCAAACTAAAAATGAAAACCTAGAAAAAATTCAGGTTGTGAGTGTAAATAATTAACTACTGACTTGTGTGGTTATAGAATAAACTCAGAGGCACTACAAAGAATAATTTTCTAAGTATTCTTTTATGCCTGATGATGCAAGTGTGTCTTTAGAATTTCCCAGAAAATAGATGTTCCCTGTTTTCTCTGTTTTCTTTTGTGATGAGTAAAATTAGTGATATATTTAACTTGTTTGTTCATTCAGTTGATTAGGATCTTTTCCATAGACTGTAAGCAAACTGTTCATTTTATTTCCTATTAAATACTCACAACCTAACATAACCTAACACAGAGCTAGACATAAAACTGAATCTCAAGACATCCTTGGTAAGTGAATAAATCATTTGTTCCTTGAGTGAGGTACTGAATGAATGACTTTTCCTACATGTTTAGCCCCTGATGACTTCCTTCCTTCCATAGGTCTGCCTCCTTTTATTTCTTCTTCTTTTTATTTTATTGGTGCATTGTAATCATGCATCTTGATGAAGTTCAGGGTGGTAGATGTATACATACACACAACACTCATTTAGTCCTACCCCAGTTCCCACCCTATTTTCTCTCCCTTCCCTCCTTCCTGTGCTCAGCATAGTGATTGACTTTCTTCTTAGCACATTTTTTTTTGTTGTTGTTGTTACGTGGGATTGAATACGGGGGCATTTTGCCACTGAGGTACACTTCCAGCTTCTTTAATTTTTTCCTTCCTTCCTTCTTTTCTTCCTTCTTTTCTTCCTTCCTTCCTTCCTTCCTTCCTTCCTTCCTTCCTTCCCTCTGTCCCTCCCTCCCTCCCTCCCTTCCTTCCTTTCTAGGGTCTCTCTAAGCCAGGCATGGTGGGCACACTTGCAATCCCAGTTCTGGGAGGCTGAGACAAGAGGATTAGGGGATTGCAGGTTTGCGGCCAGCCTCAGCAACTTAGTAAGGCCTTCCACAACTTAGTGACACCCTGTTTCAAAATAAAGATTAAAAAATAGGGCTGAGGGTATAGCTCAGAGGTAGAATGCCCCTTAGTTCAGTCCATAGTACCACACACAAAAAAAAAGGTTTCTCTAAAGTAGTGTGCACTGGCCTTGAACCTGTGATCCTTCTGTCTCAGCCTCCCGAGTACAGGGATTATAGGCATACACCCCTGGGTATGGCTTTCTTGGCACATCTTGATTCATCCTCTTCACTCTGTCCTCTTGCAGATCACAAATTCTTTTATACTCTCTCTCAGAAACTTCTCTTCTTCCTGTAAATGTGTAGCTTTCCTAAATTGTATGCTTCACATTACAATTGTAGAAGATGCCCTGCTGCTGTCTCTCATCTTCTTTAAAAACCCAAGATATGCAGTAAACATCTTATCATTATGAAATATTGCCTGGTTCCTCTTTTGAACAATTTCAAGATAAGATAGACATTAGAAGTATATATTCTCTTGGGCTATTGTTTGTTTTATCCAACTCTAGATGTTCTGTCCTGTGGGGTTTGAATTCCTTGATATAAAAATAGCTTATATGCTACAAAAATGTAGAATGAGAAAAACATGACTGAAAGACAAATATATTACCAACCTAAGAAAAAGCTAACACTTAAAATCCTTGCATCCCATGACTATGCATATTTTCACATAGTTTTTAATCTGCTAATGATCAATTATTAGGCTGTGTGGTTGCTTCAATTACTGATTATAAGAAAGTGAATTATCTGTATACTGAAACCATGTTAACTACCCTTCATATTTTATGTAGTGTTATATAGGTAGTCACAAAATTAAAAAAATTCTTAGGTGTAAGGCTCTTATCTACATATAAAGCCAAATAAAAGCATTATTTAAAGCAAGAGTACAATGTCAGTAAAATTTGAATTAGCAGGATTATATTAATATAATGGATGATGCTATTTTAATGAAACTGTAATATCAGTGGGTTGGGTTTGGAAATAAACTGTCAGTTTTGCATTTCATGTTTTTTTATCTAATCTATTCAAAACAAATATATTATCATTAGAGGTATCTTTATTATTGCTATAACTGGATATCCCATAAAACAATTTATTTTTCTAAGTCATCATTATTTTATCATCATTATTTTAAAGGACCAATCAATTCAATTATGCATTCATCAAGTATAGTAATTTCATATTATTTGCTACTTCTAAAGAAACTTACAGCTTAGTAAGTGGACCACAGTCAGGTAATAGTCTATTTGAAATATAAATGTTTTACCATTTAATATTTTGTGTGTTTTATTTCATTTAGTTTAGTGTGCCTATACAAATTTCTACCTTACCATAATAAATATCTCATACATCTTTCACTTTTTTCAGATTTTAAAGTAAAATTCAATCTTTAATTACACTTAGAATCATAACACAATTCTACTTTAATCAACTATGCACAGGCTCATATATAGAACAGCAAAGACATACAAAAATCATATGGCCATTTCCGTTGATGAAGTTTAGACCTAATTGACTGGGAATATTTTGAAATTGATATTTTAAAGATCATCACATGATTTGGAACCCATGAGTAAGCATATGCCAGGGCTTTGTAGATCCCTAAAACATTCTATAAAAAACTGTGACACTTTATGTACATGTATGAATCAAATTCTCACCTATGAGAATGAGAAAGTCCTATGAGAAATGTAGTGACATCCTCACTTTATAGATACAAAAATAAAGACATAATAGTAATTTTCAAAGTTAAATTCAAATGTTGGTCTATTGAGTTATAATGCTCTCTCAATAGCTATGCTTTGCTAAATGTTTCTCCTAACACATAATATATACTAAGTAAATTTTATTTCAACACCTTAATAAATGCAGCAAGGAATTATACACAAGCAACTAAACATAATATGTTACTGGTATATAAAGAAATAACATTAAATTCCTAAGATAAATTGATCAAAGTTGTTACTAATGCTATAATATGTTTGCACTAATCTCCCAAAATTAAAGACCTGTTTTTTTATTGAACTCAGCAATGATGTCTCAATCATTTTCTTCTCTTAGAGATTCATAATGTTCTAGTTTCCTTTGAGCTGAACCCCACAGTAAGGCTATAAAAATGAAAAAAATGTTCATTGAAATCTCTGTATTTTGTAGACATGTATTTAGCCGAGTTGTGAATTCCTTTCAAAGCAGACAGATAGTGGAAGAAAAGTTTGAAATTGGGAACAAGATGATTGCTTATCATAAACTTTTGATTATGCATCTTTCCATGTTCATTTTCGTGTAGCTAATCATTGTCCCCACTTTTTATATTTCCCAAGAATGCAACATGATGTTCTTTGAGTTTTTCTATTTTGTTCAGTGACTTTATCAAGCCGCCAATCCATACTTCCTTCTGTCCCTGTTTTTGGACTGCACATTCTCAGTGTTTATGAGTTTGGGAGAGGGTGTTACTATGGTGAATTTGAAATGATGTGAATGTAATAGAAGCACCAGAGTAAGGGTAGAAGAAAATTATAAAATATTACTTGACCTCAATACCAATTAATTATCTAAGAAAAAATTAATAGAATGTAATTGACCATTCTTACCATTGATGTTTTTACTGTACAGTGAACTACTGCTGCATGTTTTGCCTCATTTAGTTCTTTTTCTCACCTATTTTTCCCATAGAAAAGAATTGGCTGTGTTAAATTCCATCATTTCTGAATCCTAACACATATTCTGTTAGAATGTGGGATATATTAACTATTTTTTCCTAGATCCATCTAACATAGTGCTTTTTAAATAGCCTGAGAGTAAATATTATAGTTTCAAAGATCTTCATTTAGTTGTGATTTTATTTCACCCTCATCCTTCTGTGAGCCATATTTGTCATAGTTATAAAATCTCTTCCTTTAAATTTAATTGGTACTGACTTACAAAATAATTTATCCTTACTTTTGTTGACATTTTTTATGCCAGCTATACCCTGAAGAATATTAGGATGGTTCTAAACTACAAACCAAACTTCTAAAGAAGTATTGAAAAGAGCAAATAAAGGAAAATATTTCACAGGGTTTTTGAAACTAAATTAAGAGTCAGTTAAACATGGAGAGAAAAAAAATGGAAAGAGGCTATTCCAAAGTTTATCGCTTAAGAAAGGAGACTCATATTTTACTAAAAGAAAGCTGTTGAATTTCATTGGGATCGTGGATTTGCTACAGGATAAGTATTTCATTCCCTCCACACTACCAGATCCATGTGAGCAGTGTGAGAGGGCACCAAGATGTCTAAGTCAGTGAAATGGTGCAGGAAAAGACAGAATAAAGAAAGCCCTAAGTAAAATTTATTTTACTTCTTGCATGTCATTCTATATTGATAATTGCAACTAATATCAATGATACAGTGTCCCTCCAGGACAAGACAGTCTGCTTTCCTGTCCTCCTCTCTTCTATGCCAGTGACCAAGGGTCAAAAATGGAACCTACGATGTGTGATACCTCTGGTGGATTTGATCACAAGACAAAGTGAAGCCCAATGGATAGCATTGCCATTTTCCCTTTCCAATTCAATGGGTGCAAAAGGAGGGAAGTGCTGCTCCTGTTTTCTCAGGTATTTTTAAATGGTTTTTCGAACAGTTCAGTTTTTCTTGAAAAGAATGGACAGGGGTAGATAGAATTTGAAGCAAAACTGGGATATTAAGAAATTTGTTTCAGGTAATTTATAAAGTATTTACTACTTAAAGATCATTTCTTAACTTTTTCAGTGATATGGAAGCTGGGCATGGTGGAGGCTGAGACAAGAGGATGTGGGTTCAAGGCCATCCTCAGCAACTTAGTGAGGCACTCAGTAACTTAGTGAGACTCCGTTTCAAAATAAAAAGTAAAACATGACTGAGTATATATCAGAGGTAGAATGCCTTTGGGTTCCATCCCCAGTACCCTTCCCTCTCCTTGACACACACAAAGAGATGTGGAGAGTTTGTCTGAAAAGCAGATAAAATACTTAAATCTTTGCTGAGATAGCTTCTGAAGCTACCCAAAGGCAATACATCTATTTCTACCTTGGTTAGTTTTTACTTTGGTTTAGGAAGCTTGTTTCCATTTATTTGAACTCCTTTCAGATGTTCAGTTTATCCTCCAACCCTTCTTTATATGAGAAAAAATGTTACACACATAGATTTAGAGGCAATGATAAAAATAAATTTTGAAATGTCCTTTAGACCTATCTCTGCTTATGACTTTTTCTTCCTACATGTAGTAAAATTTTATTAGTATGAGTGCTAATAGAGAAATAGAGCATAGAATATGTGGACACTTGAGTGTGTATAAGCAAGAACACATAATGATTTAGTAGTTTTATATAACTTGAGAAATTATTTAATTTCTAACATTTTTCAGCACCATTGGATATAATATTGAGATGTTCAGGTTTATATATGTATATTTTTTCAAAAAATCAAAGACATTTTTAAAGAGAAAATCCATGGTGTATATTTTTCCTAAAATAACTTTGTTTTTAGCAACTGTATATTCTTTTTTTTTTTTTTGGCAGTACTGGGGATTGAATCCAGGGGTATTCTACCTCTGGGCTACACTCCCAGCCCTATTTTTTATTCTTTATTTTGAAACAGGGTCTTACTAAGTTGTGGAGGGCCTCATTATGTAGCTGAGGCTGGCCTTGATCCCGGATCCTCCGGTCTCAGCCTCTCAAGTACTGGGATTACAAGCGTGCGCCACCACACCCGGCAACTGTATATTCCTAAAATATCCCACAACTCATTAGAATTTTAGAAGCTATTGTATTCAATGTCTTCTTAATATTGGGGTTACTACTAGTGCCCAGAATGCATGAAGAGGGAATGAAGAATCAATACCTTTTAATGTTCCATAGCATCTCTGTCTAAGAGAGAGATGTGACATTAAAAATATTATATGTGTCTAGTACAGTAGCCACTAACTTCACTTGACTATTGAGCATTTGTAATACGAATAATATAGACAATTAGCTAGATTTTTGATTTTGTAATTCTAATGAACTTAAATTTGAAGTGGCACAATTGACCCGTTGATTTTTTGCAGTGCAGTATGTGGTATATTAAAATATACTCACTCTATTCTGTTGGATGTAATTACTTCTTGATATTTTCCTTTTTACATTTTAGCCAACTTAGACTAGTCTGTTCAATTAGACAGTTTACCCTGGAATTCCACTGGCTTAAGAAAACCAATTTTGATCTCTCTCATTCTAAGTTGGTCGACACTTGGATGTGCTAAACAAGAAGATATGATTTAGAGTGTTTTAGTTCCTTTGGGCTGATATAACTAAATGACATAAACTGGGTAGGTTATAAACAATAGAAATTTATTTTTCACAGTTTTGAAGCCTGGAAAATCCAAGGTCAAGGCTGGAAAGTCCAAGATTAAATTCAAATATGACTGGTTAGTGTCCATTTCCTGGCTCATACATGAGGCTTCACTGTGTGCTCTCACAGTGAAGAGATGATGGATCCTCCTTGAGCTTCTCTTACAAATCACTAATCCCATTAATGAGGACGTTAACCTCATGACCTAATCACTTCCAAAAGGTTCCACCTGCTAATACCATCACTTTGAGATTAGTATTTAATATAAATTTTGAGCACGCACAAAGATTTATATCATAACACAGAGACAGAGACCACTTCTATCTTGCAGAGCTGTACTAGGCCATTTCATGGCCTCAGTGGCTGTAGCATCAGAGAAAAATAATGTGTGGAAAACTAGCAGAGGCTCCTAACAGACTCCCACCAAATTCATGCACCACTTTCCTTCATTGTCCATTAATTAGGTAGTCACAAAGGCCAAGAAGCAGAGAGAGCTGGTATGGTAAGAAATATGAATCATTATTCTACATATTAGTTATTTGATTGTGAACAACTCAGATTTTCCAAGTTCCAGTTGCTTCATTCCCATACAACAGCTAGTTTAGTACTGATTGCACAGAAGTACTGCAAAGATTAAATAAGATAATCCCATGAAAATTGCTTAGTACAGAATCTTGCAATAAATGTTAGTTTTATTGCATTTTTAGATTATGGTTTATTTTTGATGCTGAATTTTTGCCTTTGGCTATCAGTTTAAATGCAAGCACCCTAATATTATCTACTTTTTATTTCACATGGTTCTATTTTTGCAGTTCTTTCCTAATAGGGTGTGAGGATTATCGAGTGAATAAAAGTTATAGGAAATATAAAATATAACAAATCTCTTAGTATATCTCTGGACACAAAGTATTTATTACCTCATCCTGGAATACATACTTGGTAACCAAATTAATACAGAAGCACATATAAAAAATGAAAAATACAAAAATTAAAACTATTGGTAAAAAAAAAAGTTTCCTTACTTTCTTTCAGCAGTAAAAATTGGGTAAATCTAAAACACCCTGAAAATGGAATCAAGCAATGTTTTTAGGCATTTTGATTATGGGTATATTGGGGTGGGGAATTCAATGGAGGCTAACCATTCCAACCAAACAGTGAGTCAACCTTAGAATCAAATATCAAACTATGTTTATGCTGCTAGAGCGCAAGGTCTAGCTGCTCATTAATAGTCAGTATATGAGGCTACTTCATTCATGTCTTTCATTTTAGAGATGGCTTGACTCGGAGCTGTTACCTTCCTTTATTTAAATAACTGGGAAGACAAAAACAGAGCAGCTCACCCTACTTCTCTCCACTAAGATCTTTAACCAATATCAAGCCTCTTTTTCGCACAGAGGAAGGTGAGACCAGTTTTACTCTCATTATGTGGATGATTTGCCAGTGCCTTCTCATCAGTACTTCAGTGCAGGATCAGATTTGGAGTCACCCTGATGGTCCTTCATTTTCCACCTGCCCAGTTCTCCTTATACCCACTGATCCTTATGTGTACATGAACACACAGAAACACACATGAATAAAACTATGTCTCCCAGTATTAATTTTTTTGCATTTCTTTAATTTTGTTCTTACTATGGAACCAGTTTTAAAACCTGTTTTCTGGCAGGGATTTTTATTTTTTAGAGGAGTCTACATTATTATTTCAGTCACCATTATTTTGCTTATGAATAGTTTGAGGTTGAGACACTATGAAAAATAAGCAAAGTTTAAAACAGGAATATCAGCATTTAATTGAAATATTCTACATTTAGCAACATCCTTTCCAGTTAGCTGCTATACAATCGTTCAATACCCAACTTGAGAAAGAAAAAACCTTAAAATTTTTATATACGGCTCTGGTTATCTGACACAGATTTTACAATGTCATCACCTGATAACTTTTATATCACCTTGAATATAAGTATTATATTTGAAGCAATATTTCTCAAAAGATAGTTGGAAATTAGAATTTCATTCCATTGAATAAGTGTAATTTAATACAAAGAAGTTAATTTTATTTAGATAGAAACTTGAGTCCCCTAGATGTCACACTATTGTATGTGTATATGTTTCATTAACTTTTCAGTTCCTTATAATCATATCTTTATCTTAAACCTTATATCTACTATCATTGACCATGAGAGATAATCATTAAAAAAATTAGCTAACTATCCAAGTTCTTATAATATCAAATGTCATGTTCATAATTTTCTTGTTACTACTTCTAAAACTTATTAAATTATGTTGGTGTCTCTATCTCAAAATTACTACCAACTATGAAATTAGTTATAACCTAAGGAATCTCTAATTTATTCCCTTCTTGTGTGGTAGGATTTTTAAGATTGAATATCTTCTCTAATCCTAAATTTCATTTTGGCAAACTAGGGGAGAAATAAACAATTATACAATAGAATGAATGATACATTTGAAGAATGCCATTCATACTATCCAATGAAGCATTCAGCAAAGTATGCTTTTCAAAGCCGTCTGTCCTGACATAAGTTTCTAGGCAAAAATTACTGATTAGTATTTAATCAAGACAGTCCAGGGCCACACATATGCCTCCAGCAACTGTCAAGATACTGAGTTTAAATGATGAGCGACGTGACAATGGAAGCATACTCTTTGTAGATAGAAGTGTCAAATTTAGAAAGGAGCATAAACCACTAGTCCCAGACTGTGCATAGGAGGTTAATATTTCCCTGTCACATTTCAGCACAATTTTAATACC
Organism: Glis glis; assembly: GCA_004027185.1. Taxonomy (NCBI): domain Eukaryota; kingdom Metazoa; phylum Chordata; class Mammalia; order Rodentia; family Gliridae; genus Glis; species Glis glis. The sequence continues at coordinate 42,405 of PVJS01002206.1, forward strand.
CACTTTATAATGATAAACACATAAATTTTAAATTAAAAAGAAAATATTCGGATCCACATAATGCAGAGGAATTATCAACGTAAAATATAATTTTCATTACAATTTTATACCCTGAGTTCATATGTTTTATAATTATTGATAAAAACATGAGACATTAGATAGCAAGATTCGTTATCACCCTGAATAAAAGCTATTTATTTAACTCTCCATCTAAAGGTTTCATTAAATGTCAGAATTTCTAAAGTTTAGTAGAAATGTCCCCAGCCCAAAAATTTACACTAAGAATAACAGCTCTGAAAAATAAGGGTTATTTAAGGGAAAGAAAACAAAATTCATGTTACACAATTTATGCCCAAAAGATTTAATAGAGGGAAATTGGAAAATACAAAAAGGTGTTGAAAAGCCTAGAAAAGTAGGATTTAGGTTGGGCCTCTAGTAATGAGTCCCAATACTGTCACTCAATAAGTATGACATCTGTTGCCTGCAAACCACAGCAACATTTTTGCTTGTTATGATTCCAGGGTTAGGACACCACCGGCAGACCTGTGGACATCAGAGCAAGGGTTCTAAGCTACAATTCTCAGCAACAAAATCAAGGACTCTAGCATTTGGCCTGTCTTTCCCCCTTCAACTCAATTTTGTAGAACCTAAATTGAAAGGGCATTTGGGAAATTTAGCTTCTGTTTTGTTTTTAACATTCCAATCTCTTCAGTAGAAGAGTATTGGCTTACATGTTTAGTGAGGAGCTATTCTTTCAAATGTTACAGTGTGGTGAACTAGATATTTAGAATATTTGAGGAAAATGGAAATGGCTGCTTAAAAATATCCTTAAGGCTCTTCTTTAAGTGATGCAGATATGAGTTCAAAGGTTGCATTTCTTTTACTATTAGATTAATCTTATAGTCTGATTCTTTTTTTTTTTTTTTTGGTACTGGGGATGGAACCCAGGGACATTCTACCTCCGAGCTACACCCCAGCCCTATTTTTTATTCTTAGTGAAACAGTGTCTCACTAAGTTGCAGAAGGCCTCTCTAAGTAGCTGAGGCTGGCTGCGAACCTGCGATCCTCCTGTCTCAGCCTCCCAAGTACTGGGATTACAAGCGTGCACCACCTCGCCCGACCTACAGTTTGATTCTAAAGTAATCAATATATAAGTATAGTATTGCTAAGGCCAGTGACATCTTTTTACTGTCAGAAAGAGTTGAGATAAGAATAGGAGCTCAATTAATTACATTTTTAGAACAATATTACTATAAAAACTAGAAATATAAAAATATAAAAAAGATTCAAAAGCAAGACCCATGTTAAAGTTAATGTATCTCTTATGTGGAAGGGTTAGTACATCTTGACAAAAAGTTATATATTAAGAAATAGAAGAATAATTGTACAACTATGCACAAGAATTATTAAAAATCAATATGACTAGCATAGATCACTTCTGGAACTGGAATTAAAGCTATAATGGAGGATGAATTTTGATTTTCATGTATATGACATGTATTTTTATGAACTATATTAACCCCAAACCCCCTTGTTTGATAAGTCAGTTAATCCATATATTTTCATCAAAAATTTGAGACATGGCTTTTACCTTTACCCTGACTCTTCCATAAGTTGGAACAGCGTCAATATTTCAGCAATTTCTGAATCCTGTGCTTGGATCATTGCTATTTTTTGTCTATTCATTATCACTGAGTGACTATAACACTTGCTTAAATTTACTAACTACCTATATGTGGATGGGACTTAAGTCTCTATGTCTAGCTTAGTGACTTCCCCTGCCATTCAGACTCAAATACATGGCCTCCTGCTGTTAATCTTTACCCAGTTAACCCTCAGGTGTCTTCAACTCATCATGACCTATACTGACTAACTCAGTTGTTGGAAGTACCAGTAACTTAACAGAACAAGTAGTCTTAGCTGATACTTCTCCCACACAATTATTTCTTCATCACATTCTTCTGATTTGATATTGTATTAGTCACCTTTTCCTCACTGTGACCAAAGTACCTGACAAGAACAACTTAGAGGAGGAAAGGTTTATCTGCTCCACAGCTTCAGAGATTCAGCCCATGGTCAGAAACATCATGGTGGCAGGGCATGGCGGGGGAAAGGTGCTCAGTTCATGGCAGCTGTGAAGCAGGAAGAAGGAGGAAGGGACCAGGTCACACTGCCAGTGACCCCCCCTCCTCCAGTCATGCCCCAGCTGCCTACAGTTCCGACCAGTAAATACATTCAAATGATTAGTTCATAAAATAGATGAATTCGCTGATGAGGTTAGAGTCCTCATGATTCAGTTACTTCAATGCTGAACTTTATTGCATTGCTAACACATGAGATTTTTTGGGGGGAGACATTCTATAGCTAAACCATAGCAGATATTTTCCATGAAGATATTTAATATTTTCTCTTCCATATTTATAACTCATTGTGTTCTTTTGGGCTTTCATCTTTTCTAGTCTAGCCCCCTACAACAACATCCCCTCCCATATCTCCTGATTTTAGTTTGCCCTGTCTCAGTGTCATTTGTGGCATAGTGACCAGAGAAAACTATAGAACAATCAAATCCAACTATGTTTCTTTTTGTGTGTGTGTGGCACTGGGGATGGAAACCAGGGGCATTCTACCTCTGAGCTACACCCCTAGCCCTATTTTATTCTTTATTTTTAAACAGGGTCTCACTAAGTTGCAGAGGGCCTCACAAGTAACTGAGTCCAGCCTTGAACCTACGATCCTCCTGTCTCAGCCTCACAAGTACTGGGAGTACAAGTGTGCCCCACCATACCTGGCAACAACTAAGTTTCTTTTATGCTGTACATCTCTGGATGTCTCTACTTTACCTGTAATATATAGGCAAAGGGATAATATGATTATGTTACTCATCACAGTATTGAATTTCAGACACTTAATTTTCTTTTCTGCATTTTCTGTTTCCATAGTCCCATCACTTTGTATGTGTGTGCGGTAATGGGGATTGAACCCAGAGGAATTCTACCTCTGAGCTACACACCCAGACCTATTTTTATTTTTTAAAATTTAAACAGGGTCTCAATACGTTACAGAGGGCCTTTCTAAGTTACCGATGCTGACCACGAACCTGTGATCCTCCTATCGTAACCTCCCAAGTATTGGGATTACAGGTGTGCACCACCATGCCCAGCTCTCATGACTTCTAATATTGTACATATGTCCACAAATTGTTTCTCTTCTCTATACCTTGCTTTATTTCTTATCACACTGTTTCTTAGGCTCATAACCTGAGGAGAGTTTTCTGTGGCTTGTTCTTCTTTATGTTTGGTAATGGCACCTTCTAAATACCTACATATACATATCCCCATGTTCACATACTTCATATTGTACTTTTCAGTTTGTCTTATAATAAACTTTTCTATGTTTAACTACATCTATGTCTTAACTACCCTTATCCTGTTGGCACATCAGATCAATGCTTATCAAATGAATGACTGAATGAATGACTGAATGACCCACTGATGAACCTCTTATCAAAAGCATAACATACCTCTTATTTGTCAGAAGGAATGTTTTTAAACTGCCACTATAGCTAAGCAATTAAATGAACAACTTTTTAAAAAATCGTAATTAAGTATATCCCAAAGATATAATTTCCTAAAAATTGAAAACGTTAACTGATATAGTTAGTGCAGAGGAAGGTTACATAGAACTTTTTTCTCTTTCTGTGTTTGCTTCAGTCCAAAGAAAGCTGTTTCTTTGAGCAGGTGCCTCCAGGTGTCAGCCTGCAGGAAGTCATTTAAAACTGGGGCACACCAGGGTAGTTTCCATGGAAGCGGAAATTAACCCCAGGAACCTCATATGCTTTAAGAACCATCAAGAGCCCATCAGGTGCAGCCTCCATCAGAGACAACAATTGAGGCAAATTCCCATTATAAAATACAAATAAAAGAAAGAACATTCACTTTAATGATAATTTGGCATACCACTGTAAATCTTCCATTGAAGTAATATATATTTTCTATGAATAGTCAGAGTAAATAAACACAATATAATTTTTCATTTCCAAGAATTCTTTCCCCAAACTAAAAACAGTTTTGATTTAAAATATACTCCATAGATACTTAAGACTGCAAAATATTTTTGTTAAATACTTTACCATGCTTTGTTTTTTATAAAATTTTTAAAAATTGTATATATTTTTAGTGATTTTTCTCAGAAAAATTTTTCATAAAAAAGATTGACAAAGATTGTATACTAATGAAAAGAAACAATGATCTAGTATTTCTCATTAGTAGAAATATTTCTTTAATGATGATAAACTTATTTAAGAAGTTACACAAGATGCTGTTGTATTTTGTAATTACTAATGACTTTTATACTTCAAATTTGTAATGAAAAGGTGGCTAAGTTTCCATTCGACCTTTGCCAATTCTACTGCATCATGCCACCTCTGTCTTTCCTCTGTTAAAGATAGAAGAGATTGAGGTTCCAAGAAGCAAAAGCTGAAGGTCTCTGTGGATCTCATTTTGTGCAAAGATTCAAGATTTGGGAACAATGAAAAGAATCTAAATTCTTACAAAAGATTCATCCTCTTGTATATTTCTTTACTCTCATCAGGAATCTGCTCCTTCTCAAGCTACTCTTTCTGTTCTTTATTTCCTTGATTTTTACTGGAATAAGATTGCAGAGTGAGCCCCAACATAATAAAGAAATGATTTTGCTTAATATACAGAGCCATAGCAAAAGCTGCCTCTTTCTTTCCCATATCTACTTTAAAATTGACTTTGAGAAGAATTACAATAAAAAATCAAGAACTTGAGAAGAACAGTACCCTATTACCTGCGTTATAAATGTTAATATAATATTGCAAAATAAAATTATATTCAATATAGTCTTTTTCCAGCTATATCCACTAAAATTTCCCAGGAGTAATTTCAACCCCTTGATTCATACATGCATCTACATTCTTGTCTCCAATACTTTTTTCCACTAAATGGAAATCATGGTTCTTCAGAGAAACAGTTGATGTTCAGTGTTGAAAGATACGAGGGAAGCCTGAAATACATTACTATGTCAGGAAACAAAACATCTTAGAAGTTTAGTTGATTCATATTAAAGACCAAGAAACTAAGTTAACAGAGGATTACACTGGCCAAGTACAGACAATCTGGGGTTAAAATAATATCAATTGAATTTTTCTTATAGTGAAAAGGAAAAAACTAGAAGTCCATAGTGAAACAAACAGAAAAAAATATCAACTGAGAGTACAAATGAATGTGAAGTAGGTAGAATGCACTCCTACCAAGTTTTAATAATCAGTAATTTCACTATCACTAACTACCTTATTGGGCCAAGAAAGAATGCAAAAAATGAGTGCATTGTCTAACTCTACTGACTTAAAATGATCCTTGAGATCGAATTTGGACCATTAAAAAGACGCATTAGGTGTTCTGAATTCAATTGAATATAAATTTAAGCACCTTTAAGAATTTTATTCTCCTAAGATTTTAGAACAATGGGGAACTTCTATCAGCTTCAAAAGAATTTAAAATTAAACTACTTAAGGGACAAATTTTCCAAAATGTCCGTGAAAGGAGCTCAGTAGACTCTCTCCAGCCAAATAACCATCAACAGGTGAAAATCATAAGCAACCATTGAAGTCTCTGGAAATAATGCTGAAGGCATACATCAAGAGAGAACCATTTATTCAAGAAAATCAACTGCGTCTCAGTAAAACAGTTGTCTACAGCACTGGACCACAAGTTGCTTCCTCCAACTGCAGAGCAATGTGATGGAAGTTCTACTCCAGTTTGGTACAACAAAAATATGGACTCCTCCCCCCAGGTTTCCTCTCAGTTGAGAACACCAGTTTCCCCTCAGGAAGGACAGGACACCAAATCTCTTACACCACTGAGCTCTCTTTTAGCAATTGCATTGAAGAGGACTGGGGCTCAGAGCCCCACAATTCCCTCAATGATCGGACACTGGAAGAAAGACATGGGGAGAATACACAGAGGGAAGACTATGGAAAGAAAAAGGGAGAAGATGGCTCTTTAAAAGTCAAGGAGAGAAGTCTCACAGGACTAATTTTATCAAAAGAATGATCTCAGATCTACTGCTTTTAGAGTTTTGATATAATACATTTCTGTTTTGCAAACCCCTTAGTCCATGGTACTTTGCTATTAAAACCCTAGACCCTACCCAATTTTCCATCTCTTCCCCATTTTTGTTTGTACTGGGGATTGAACCCAGGAGCACTCTATCTCGGAGTTACCACCATCCCAGACCTTTGTTTTGTTTGTTTTGAAACGAAGTCTCTCTAAGTTTCTGAAGGTCTTGCTAAGTTGCTGAGGATGGCCTTGAACCTGTGATCCTCCTGTCTCAGCCTCCCAAGTACTGGGTGATGCATGTGCCACACCAGGCTCTTTACATCTTTTTTAAACAAAAACAAATACAGTATTTCAATAGCTTTGTTTTAAAAAATGTTTTAAGTATATTTTTAAATGTATTTTTTTTTTTTTTGCGGTACCGGGGATTGAACCCAGGGGCATTCTACCTCCGCGCTACACCCCCGGCCCTATTTTTTATACTTTATTTTGAAACCGGGTCTCACGAAGTTGTGGAGAGCCTCACTAAGTAGAGAGAGAGACAGGGAGAGAGAGAGAGAGAGAGAGAGAGAGAGAGAGAGAGCTGAGGCTGGCTGCGAACCCCGATCCTCCGGTCTCCGCCTCCCAAAGTACTGGGATTACAAGCGTTGCACCACCACGCCCGGCCCTTAAATGTATATTTTTATACAGTCTCCCTGTTTTTCCAATATATATTTTATTTTAAAAATTCATATGTATTTACTTCATTTTATTTTCAACTAAATGTTTTCAAACTATATACTTTGATCACCTTTTAAATGTATATCATTAGCTAATCCTTTTATATTTCTGCATTTGTGAGTCGAAGAGCCTCCTTTGCGGATCCTAAAATTAATTCACAAGGCAGGAGGTGATTGAAAGTAATTTGACTTTTATTTATTTATTTATTTATTTATTTATTTATTTATTTATTTTGTGGTACTGGGGATCGAACCCAGGGGCATTCTACTTCCGAGCTACACCCCCAGCCCTATTTTATTCTTCATTTTGAAACAGGGTCTCCCTAAGTTGCAGAGGGCCTCACTAAGTAGCTGAGGCTGGCCACAAACCTGCGATCCTCCTGTCTCAGCCTCCCAAGTACTGGGATTACAAGCGTGCGCCACCACGCGTGGCTTGAGTTTTATTTATGTATAAACAATCTATAAAATTGATCTGTTAAGTAGTTTAAAGTGTCTTATTGTCTTCTGGCCTTTTGGATACTTAATGTCTCTTTTTGTTTGTTTTACTACATACAGGTTTTGCTTTTTAATAGTTTTTGGCAAAGTTATATATATTCATATATATAACTATATATGCTATATAAGTAATATATAAGTGCATATAAACTGAGAATTTGTTTTCTTTGGGGAATTATAAAATCGTTTGTATTTAAAAACTAGGGAAGTGGTATTGCAGTGGATATAGCAGTTGCATTGGTGGTGTGTTCTTTCAAGAACGAGCAAGGGAAATCAAGTTTTTCATGTAGGAATAACTTAAGAACCAAAATAAAAAAGTATTTTGGTGGTTGAGGTGGAAATTCAGAGATGGTACAAAGGACATTAAAAGCAATAGGTCAACATCTTTATTGAAGCTGTAATAACGGAGAGCAGCGCCACCAACAATAATAACTAGAACAACCACAAAAGTGGCCTACACAGTTTTTCATAAAGGCATTATGTCCTGTAATTTGGTATCCAGGGGTAAGAGTGGATGTGAGTTCAATTACTTTAGTGGCATCATAAAGGATCAGATTATTTCCCTCCCTCTACTCATCATATAAGGGGCAATGGTCTATGTCTGCTGTCCTTTCTGTTTATAAAATAGGTGCTTGTTGTTATTATAACTACATGCTTCATTGTCCCTAAGTAACAAACACGTTTCCAAAGCTATTGCCTTCAGCAAGATCTGTTAGATTTAAATCATATAACTGCCCTTGAACTAAGGTGACTCACTATCAGAATATCATGCCTTACTAGTAACTTGGTATGCACAGGATACTATTCTGTAGTTAAGGAGAGAGGTTTTGAGCCATATGGGTTTTGGGGTCAGTAAGTGAAAAATGACAGTTTTATTCCAGAAGGAGAAAAGAAAGAAAAAAATAAATTATTCCAGGTAGCCAATCAACATTTTCCAACACAATGAACATATAGCAAACAAAAATAATAAATAAATAATAAAAATGAACAAATACATGATTATCAAATGGTTAAGTGATTAAAAATAAAAAATAAGCCGGGCGTGGTGGCCCATGCTTGTAATCCCAGTACTTGGGAGGCTGAGACCGGAAGATCCGGGTTTGCGGCCAGCCTCAGCTACTTAGTGAGGCCTCTGCAATTTAGTGAGACCCTGTTTCAAAATAAAGAATAAAAAATAGGGCTGGGGGTGTAGCCTGGAGGTAGAAAGCCCCTGGGTTCAATCCTCAGTACAGCAAAAGAAATAATAAATAAATAAATGGTAAGATGGAAATTAGTAAAGAAGCTCAGATGATTTAAAACAAATCACATGGACAATATTTTATCTTGGGAGATTTCCTGTATTATTAGTAAACAGATATATTATTAGTAAACAGATAGGCAGTGAAACTTAAATAGTATCACCTTGGAGTCAAAACAACTTAGGCCAATTTGCTACTTACTATTTCTTCAGCTTCTCTGGAGTAACTTACTCTTTCTCCTTGCTTCAGTTTCCTTAACAATAAATCTTAGTTTTCTATAAATAGTGTTGGTGTGAGGGTAACATGAAAAAATCTATTAAATGTATTAAACTCAGAATCATTCCTGTTCACATATTTTCAAATATCCCCTTCATTCCTCTAATTTACTGGCAAACTTCAAGACAGAGGTCACAATCATTTTTGCGTGTGTTCTCTACTCTAGTAGATTGTTTACAAAAAAGGCCACAATTATTCTCTTTCCTGCCCCTTCACAGCATCAAGAGACAGAGTCAATATTCCTACCCCTTTGAATCTGAGCAGAACCTATAACTTGTTTTGAATAACAGGATGTTGTGGACATGATGTAATACCAATTCCATGTCTAGGTTTCATATTTTTATTGTTGTTGTTTTTAACTCATGTCTATATTCTCTTGGTCCTCGGTGCCTATCATGTGAACAACTCTTAGCCCACTTGCTGAAGTAGGATCCATCACATGGACCTAAATTGAATCAGCTTAATTTCTCAGCTGAGGACAGACATGATAGCCCAGGCAGAATCAGCATATCCAACCACAGACACATGAGCAAGGCCAGTTGCTAGCTATTCTGCAATCTTGAGAGAGAACAAAAAAAAAAAATCCTTGTTGTTCTAAACCACTACATTTTGGAATGGTTACTATTACACCAATAATTAGTCCAGCATCGTAATTCCCTAAGGCAGATTCCTCTTGTTATCCCAACAGTGCAGGGCACCCCTATATTTGCTACTTATCGCATTGTTCTTTGACTTTATAATGTCTTTTGTCCTCTGTGGATCTTATATACAACAGGGATTTAGGTCATTTCCTGCATTTCTTTGTAACCTTATAACTAGGTTAAATGCTTGACGCATAATAGAAATGTAGTGAATGCTATTCACTGGTGAATTTATTCAAACTTTTCAGGCTACTTGTAGCATGGTGGCACAATTTAAGTTTCCTCTTGTTTCCTCAGCTCATTCAGATAATGTAGTGATGATTGCTTTCTGTTTTCTCATAGCTGCAGAGGCTCGAAACATCCTGCGAGATTCAATGACATTTGCTATTCAAACATTTTTGTTCCAATTAATAGTGGTGTTTCTCAAGGGGGAGCGAGCACAAATGACTGGTCTCAGAGACGTTTTCTCCCTAGGAAAACTTTAGGGGAAAATCAAAATATGTCATGGTTTTAATGAAAAACAGTCTGCATAAGTCTCAGTAGAAGTGGAAAACTGGGAATTATGTTGTGAAATAGAGCATGTCAAACAGAATGTGGCCGTTGCTCTCAGCTACTATCTCTGGAATAATTCAACAGCAAAATCAATGAATTGACCTATTTCTCTCTTTAACAAACCTTAAGGATTCCATTATTTTACAATATTATTCTTTTAAAAATCAAAATCTATCCTTTCTTTCTTTAAGTTTCCTTCCTGTCAGCCATGAAGCAATTATGATGTAAGCACGTTTTAGATTAAACTCATTATAATCATACAAAAACTCAGCATATAACCACACTCATGCAGACACATTAACATAACATATTTGCAAAGCACTCTAAAAGAGTATAAAATGCTATTTTTTAAAAGATGACCTCAACAATACAAGAAGGGAGCTCCAGCCAGATTTGCTAATTTCATTGACTTATTAGAGTCAGCAATATTACAAAAAATAAGTATTGCACTTCAAAAAAAGTGAAGGATCAAGATTGGAACCAAATCTTACTTCAAAATCATTGTTCTCTTCAGAAAAAGACACATTAGATTTTTAACTGATTTTTAAAAATAAGTCTTTCTTGTTCTGATTAGAAAAAAAATGAATCTTTGTTTCCACTCTTATTTTTCTTCTACCACTGAACACCAGATTACTTGTTTAATTCACAGTTTACTCCCAGGAACTAAGGAGAGTTGTGGGAACTTCTAATACTGATATTAATGATAGCAACCTTCCTGGCAGTAAGGATGGTGTTACCCATGATTGAAAAGATGCTAAGGTAGAGATGATGAGGCCTACATATGTTGGGGTTTGCATTCTGAGGTGACTCTGGATTTCTTAGTAACTATATGAGATTTTACACACTCAATATTTGATACATGTATTATAATATAATTATTATTTCACTGTATAACATGATATCATTCATTCATCTATTGAGTCAATATTAAAGGTGTGTCTTCTTTCTTCCAGTTCTGGCTCTGTGATAGTAAACAAGAAAACATTGCACCTGGCTTCATGGGGCTCATACTCCAGTAGAAGGTACAGATTTATATCAAATAGATGCACAAAAATAAAATTTGAAATTTTAATACATGCTATTTTGTAAAAAAAAATAGGTAAACTATAAGGAAACAAAGAGGGTATTGATTTAGACAGAAGAGAAGTGCAAGAACACCAGGGAAATTGAAGAATAAAATCTGTAAAATGAGTGGGGGGAGTTTAGTCCGCAGGGTCTGCTGGAGGGTAGTAACGGAATCTAAGATTGCCAGGAGATAAATCTGGGGAGGGTGAGAAAATCCAGGTCATATAAATTCTGGAAGACCAAGGTAAAAAGCTCAGTTTTATTCTAAGAACAGTAAGAATCACTCAGACAGCTTTTAAGTTGTTTTTAAAAGGTTACTATGACTGCTATATGGAGACAATTGAGGGAATGAAAATGAGAAAACACAGTAGGGAAGTTATTGTATGAGCCTAGGAAGAGATTTTGTTGATTTGTGTATGCAAATGTGGGACCATGAAAGTGACTTGTACTATCCAGAGTTTTTATTTGTTTGGAGACAGAATGATACCAGAGGATTGGTTGCAGATGGGAGTTTAGTAAGCAGAGGATGTCAAGCATGGCTTGAGGCTTTTTTTTTTTTTTTTTGCAGTACTGGGGATTGAACCCAGAGGCATTCTACCTCTGAGCTACACCTCCAGCCCTATTTTTTTGTTTATTTTTTATTTTGAAATAGGGTCTCACTAAGTTGCAGAGGGCCTCACTAAGTAGCTGAGGCTGGCCGCAAACCCGGATCCTCCTGTCTCAGCCTCCCAAGTACTGGGATTACAAGCGTGCGCCACCACGCCCAGCTTGAGGCTTTTTATGTTGACTATAAAGCATATATTTTATTTTGAATATTTCCCAGATTCATAAGAAAAGTAGGTGGATGGGTATAGCAAGAATTCAACTTAGAACCCATGCTGCAACATGGCCCAACATTGAAAGACTTTATGTTAAGTGAAAAAAGCCAGTCACAAAAGCACAAAGATTGTGATTCTATTTACATGAGGTATGTAGAGTTAGGAAATAGAATGGTGGTTGCCAAGAGCTGCAGGGTGGAGTGATGAAGGAGTATTTTCTGATGGACATAGAGTTTCAGTTGGGGAAGATGAAAAAGTTCTTTAGATGGATAGCAGTGATAACTGCTCAAAAAAGTCAATGTAGTCGATATCTCTGAGTGTTGCACTTATAAACAGTTAAAGCACTGATTTCATGCTATGTATATTTGACTAAAATAAAAATAGGAAAATTAGAGAAAATATGGATCTTAGCAGCAGGTGCTTCAATTTTTTACCTGGATGAATTCATGAAAACTGGCATGGATATTTAGGGATATATCCTATATCACCTTCATGTATAATACATCAATGTGTTGTGAACGAAAATATAATGTAAAAATTGTGCATTACTGCTGTAGCTGCATTTTGAATTTTATTCAGAGAAGCTTTGAAAATGTTTTGCATGCTCTGTGTGTCAGGTTTTAGGCATTTTCTTGTCCTTGTTAAGATCTGGTATTCCACTTTTCCTCATTTTAAATAACTTTCACCTGACTTTCATTTCCATACCAATAAGTTCATTCTAGTAATAAAATTTTATTGTCAGTCTTTCCAAGTTTTTATTTGCACCTTTTTATGAATACTATCAAGAGACGAGAAAGAGCTTTACCCTTATATACCAATGTGCCACTCAAATTTATTTCCTGAACCTAATCAAAAAAGTTTTGGAGGATTTATTTTCTCTTATGATTATCCAAATGTGTCAATTCAGTAACATACAGGTGTCCTAAAAAATTCAACTCCACTGAGACCATATTAAAGTCATTGTAATTTTTAGAGTGAGTAGATCCCAGTGTGTGGAATGAAAAGAGTATTTCCCTTCCATGCACACACTGGCTGACACAATATATTGCACAAAAATGTGCAGAAAAAATATTTGACTGATACAGTGGATATGTTCCACCTGTCCAACATCTTTTGATGCGCTTTCTTAATATGTGCTTATTTCTCCATGTCATTCAACATAGAAGAGAAACAACTGAATTCCCATCCTTCCTTATATCCAGGGTGGGGCATGCAATCTATGTTTCCACAATCTGTGACATCTGTGTGAGATTTCAATTTAAATAAGCAACATGAGAACACAGATATGCACCAAGCCAACCTTTACCTGGAGCAAGGAGGCAAAGTTGACTGATATTGAGGACAGCAGTGGATAAAGATCTAGTCCTCAATTCTGAAGTGCCATCCCTCTGGGGCAGTATGGGCACAAAGCAGTCAAGTTCTGTGTGCTGAGAGCTAGGTAGTAGCAGCGACAGGTTAAAAGGTGTTTTCCTTGAAACAGTCCCCCTGTGCTTTGAAATTTTTTCATGTCTTTTTCACAGGAGCTGAGCCTCAATTGTGTGTTTTGAGGTCTCATAATGATTCTCTGTGCTATCTAATATCTCTTTAATTAATTACATTTCTGCTTCAACCGGCAAGAATCAATTCTATTGTTATGAACAAAGAACCTGATTGATAAAATTGATAAAAACCTTCATTCAGGCAGTCAGTTTGTCGTTTATCAATGACATTTGTAAATGGGATTTCTCATTCAAACAGTAAGCCAGTGTTCAGATAAACACTCAGCATCCACTATATCCTGAGGACTGATGTAGGTGCAGGGTAAGGAAAGACTAACAACATAATCGTTGTCTCAAGAATACCTAACTCTCATCAATGGGCTTGCTAAGCAAGTGGGAAATCACAATAAGTGTGATTAGAATTATTAAAAAATACTCGAGAGAGCAATTATGTGAAGAAAAGAGAGGTACAACTTTGCCAGACTCTAATGATCAAAGAATGCTTCTCAGAAACATTCATTGTTTTTCAAAGTGTAACTCTTAGATCACCTGCATTACAGTTGCCTGCAGGTGCCTGGGCATGGTGGAATTGCTTGTCTCACTCTAATATCTGCAAAAGAAAAAGTTTGAGTTTTTATCCAGGCGTCTTCATGTGTCACAAACATTTCTGGAATATAAGATGGGAAAGTGAAGGGAATGACCTGGGAAGACGTCTTTTGAAAATCCTGGAAAAGGAAAGAGTGGGAATGTTTATGCACCAGGACCAAAGAACTCAGAGGCCCAAAGAGCTTCAAGTATCTCTGGACTAGTATTTTGACATTTATGTAAAGTTCCAGACTTTTGGGTCCAAGAAATATGAATTTTAATCCTCTACTAACTGTACTGGCCAAGTTGTCAGTATTGCAAGTGGTGGACTTCCATTTTGACTCAAAGGAGAAAGACACAATTCATAGAAAGATGATGAGGGTTAATTTTTATTAAATTTATAAAGAGAATTTCAATAATGGATCGTTTTTATCTCTGCTGTATAGTTTTTTTTTAACAAAAAGTGTTGCATTTTGTGCTTACTTGTTTTTCATTCTTACTTTTTAAAACGTTTTTGGCAGATTTGCGTATTCAGTTGTTAAATATCAAATACTAAATAAATGTATCTGCTAAATCATTTTATGCAGAGAAAAAGCAGCTGTGCAGATAGAAATATAATAAATGGCTTTTAACAATAATCATAATAGTGCTTTATTCCTTCTTACGTTGTGTATAGTATTGATTTCATATTATATTCTACTAACAAATCATCCTCTTGGAAAACATATGAGAATGCATTCATTGATTTTATGAATATTGGCTCTTATCCAACTTGCAAAAAGTAGCAAATGAGAGAAAGATATATTTGGCCAAATGTCAGACAAAGTATTTTAAAATGTATTGGGAGTATTTGAACAGATGTTTCCCAGTGTTTAATATTGTTTTTGGTGAAACTTAATGTTGGCATAATATTTTCATTCAAATTTAAACTACTCTGCTCCTAAGTATATGAAAACTGTATCCACCTCTCTGATTATGAACCCTTTGTTATAGATTTGAGTAAAAGAGAGAAGACTAGAATGGTTATGGTTAAAATAACTCTTTACTGAGGCTTTCCAATTTGGTATTTCATGCTACCCTTCTTTTCTTGATTTCCCATGAAATCAGATATTATTTTCTAATTATGACAGCACACTATCAGCTGAGTGGCAGGATTTTCCTGTTGCTGGGTTTGGGAAACAAGGTGTTTATGACTTCAGCAGATGTCTCTGATTTGAGATTCTTTGCTTCTTTCTAAGCAGAGGATGATCAAGCCATGGAGACAAGCCCACCATGCAGGAATAAGGTGTAAATCATAAAATCAGAAGTGTCACAATTTTAACCATTACTCTCAAAAACCTTACCAGCAAGGTTTCCATAGTGGCCATATGCTCCTTTAAAATTGTTCTCATTATTCTAAATTGTAGTTCACTGCATAAAATTTGCAATACATTTCAGTTGTTACTATCTTTCTTGCTTTTATGATATCAATTGCTTTTGATGCGACTCTAAAGTACAGTTGTACCTGTTCACTAACATTTGTTATTGCTCTTTTTGTTTTAAAATGTGAATATATATTAAAGTATATATTTCTTTTCCTGTTATGCAAAGTCTTCCATAATTTGATGTTAACCAGTTTTTTTTAAGTATATCGCCTATTTTGTACTTCACGAATCTCATGTTGTTGATTAACTGGATTCTCTGTGAGATATGCCTGCATTTTCATTGCTTTATGACATTGCTTACAGGCTCCACCTGTGATAGATACCTCTTGCTGGTATTTCCACAAGCTCCAACTTTATGGTCATTGCACATGGCGTCCTCTACCAATGCTCATTTGGAAGAGTGCTAATATTTTGCTGTAACAAATAACTGTAGTACAAAATCTTGTCTATGTCATCATGTGTGTATGAGCAATAGTTTCATTAGGAACACATGTACATATATATGACATGGATTTATAGTATGTAAATCCTCAATTTTACATGTTGTGCCACATTTGGTCCTAAGTGATCATACAAATTTGTATTGCACCCAACAGTAATGTTAATTCCCCAGGATCAATATTTAAAGCTTAGGATTGTTATATTTTAATCATTTGTATTTTTAACATATAAATTTCTAAAACATTTTACAAAATGCAATTCCAAGTATGATGGTTAATTTTTGTGTCAACCTGGTTAGGCTGAGGGATGCCCAGGTATCAGATTAAACATTTCTACATGTGTCTGTATGCTTTCAAAATAGGTTAGCATTTGAATTGTTGAACTAAGTAAAACAGATGTCCCTCCCACAGTATGAATGGGCATCATCCAGTGCTTGAGGGTCTCAAAAGAACAAAGTGGTAAAGGAAGGAAGGTTTAATTCATTCTCCATTTGATTTGGGAGGTCTACCTTCTGCTCTCCACATTCTAAGATGTTCAGACTCTGACTAAATCTACACCATAAGCTCACCATTTTCTCAGGCCTTCAGGTTGTGAGACTTCTCAGTCTCTCTAATCTTGGGAGCCAATGGCCAATGCCTCTTAATAAATCTCTTGATAGGTAAATTCTTATTTTCTCTGAAGAACCCTTAACAAAACAGAGAATACCTCATTGTGGTTTTAATCTGCATTTTCCCTGACCAGTGACATTTATGAATTATCCTTAATTACAAAAGTATAAATTTTATTCATACAAAGGAATAAAATAGTATAATTAAAACTAGACTTATCAATATAGATAAATGTTTAAAAACATATTTTTAAAAAATGTCTAGTGGAATCATTGTCTTCTCTGTTTAGTAGGATGCCACTCATATAAAATCTAATAGGTAAATAAAGTCTATAAATGGCTTCTGGGTGCATTTGTAAGTAGCAAAGATGGTTATTTATGGGAAACTGATTGGGGACTTCATTGTGTAGAAGTATTCATACTTCATTTGATTCTGGAAGAGCTTATGTTGCAGTTAGGCTCTCAGGTATTTTATTTTCCTCTGTGTCTTTCTAGCTCAGAGTTACTTTACTGATTAAAAACAAATTATATTTACTTCATATAGGGTATTGCTATTTTCTTCCCTGATCTTTAATTTTTCCCTCCTTTCCTTTCTTTCCTTTAAGGGTTTTCTACACAATAACACTCACTCAATCATCTGCTTGCTAGCGGGAGAGGAAGGGTTTGTGTCCTGGCATGTCAAACGCACCTGTCATGAATAGTAGGGGCTGTTCATAGGACACTTTCTGCTCCTCAGGGCTGGAGCCTGTTTTCGGCTCAAGTTACTGCCTGCAGGTTCACCTTGTCTTTTCAGAAGACCTCTAAAACTTAATCATTTGCCATTTCCTTTTGGTAGTTGCTATTGCCTGATTCTTAGTGCTCTTTTAGTCTCAAGACTTCCAGCCACTGCTTGCTGCTATTAAAGGAATCAAGCCTCCAGACTAAATTAAGTTTAAAGCCTTTCTGTAATTATGGGAAGGTAGGAAATAAACCAGTATTTGACATGATAAAATTTAAGGTATAAGAAAATTTTTATACCTTTATTGGTGCATTATAGTCTCACATGTAGTTCACAGTGACAGTGACATGTATGCACACAGCACGTGGTAGGCTTTCCCCTGGCTCCCTCCCCACTCCCTCCCTTGCCCATACAGGATATTGAGATTAACATTGGTATTCTCACATATATACATAATGTCAATGAAGTGTTTCCTTCATTAATTCTCCCTCTCCCTTCCCCTAGACCTCTTCCCTTGTTCCACTGGAGTTTCTTCTACATTATCTGAAGTCCCTCTGATATTCTGATTACTCCCTAGCTTCTACATATGAGAGAAAACATGTGACCCTTCACTTTCTGTGACTGGCAAATCTCACTTAACATAATGTTCTCCAGGTTCATCCATTTTCCTGCAAATGTCATCATTTTATTCTTCTTTATTGCTGAGTATTATTGAGGGATATTGTGTGTATATCCCATAATTTTGTAATCCATTCATCTCTTGATGGACACCTGGGTTGGTTCCATAATTTGACTATTGTGAATTGTGCTGCTATAAACATGGATATGCATATGTTACTATATTATTCTGATTTCAGTCCCTTTGGAAAGATACCCAGGAGTGACATAGCTGGATCCTATGGTGGATCCATTCGCAATTTTCTGAGGAATCTCCACACTGATCTCCATAACAGCTGCACTAATGTGCAATCCCAGAAATAGTGTAGAAGAGTTCCTACTTCCCCACATCCTCACCAGCATTTATTGTTGTTTGACTTCTTGATGATTGCTATTCTGATTGGGGTTAGATAGAATCTCAGTGTAGTTTTGATTTGCATTTCCCTGATTGCTAATGATGTTGAACATTTTTTCTGCATTTATAAGCCTTTTGTATTTCTTCTTTTGAGAAATATCTATTTAGTTCAATTGACTATTTCCTGATTGGGTCATTTGGTTTTTTTAGTGTTAAGTCTTTTAAGTACTTTGTATATTCTAGATATTAGTCCTCTATCAGAGGAATAGTTAGCAAAGATCTTCTCCCATTCCGGAGGCTCTCTTTTTAGACTCTTGATGGTTTCCTTTGATGAGAGGAAACTTTTTTAGTTTAATGTCATCCCATTTCTTAGTTCTTGTTTTAATTTTCTGAGCTTTGGGGGTCTTATTGAGGAAGTTTCTACCTGTGTTTATATGTTGGATTATTGGACCTATGCCCTCTTCTAGTACCTTCAAAGTCTCTGGTCTAATTTCCAGGTCTTTGATCCATCTCTAGTTGACTCTTTTGCAAGGTGAGAGGTAGGTATATAATTTCATTTTTCTACAAATGAATTGCCAGCTCTCCCAACATGATTTGCTGAGAAATATGTCTTTTCTTCAGGGTATGTGTTTGGCACCTTTGCCAAAAATCAATTGGCTATAAGTATGTGGATTTGTTTCTGTATCTTCTATCCTGTTCCATTGGTCTATGTGTCTGTTTTTGTGCCAATGCCATGCTGTTTTTATTAATATAGCTCTGCAGTATAATTTGAAGTCATGAATTGTGATACCTCCTGTATGGTTCTTATTGCTGAGAATTGCTTTGACTATTCTATGTCTTTTGTTTCTCCATATGAAATTTAGGACTGATTTTTCTAGGTCCATGAAGAATGGAATTGGTATTTTGATAAGGATTGTACTAACTCTGTAGATCACTTTTTGGTAGAATGGCCATTTTGATAATATTTATTCTGCCTATCCAAGAACATGGGAGATCTTTCCATCTTCTAAGATCTTTTTAAATTTCTTACTTTGGTGTTTTATAAATTCTCACTGTAGAGGTCTTTTACCTCCTTGGTGAGATTAACTCCTAGATTTTTTTAGGTTGTTGTGAATAGAATTGTTTTCATTTTCAGTAGAATTGTGGTTGGCATATAGAAAAACTACTGATTTTTTAGATTGATTTTTATCCTGCTACTTTGCTGAATTTGTTAATCAGCTCTAGAAATGTTTTGGTTGAGTTTTTGGGTCTTCTAAATAAAGGATCATCTCATCTACAAATAGAGATAATTTAAGTTCTTCTTTTCCTAGATGAATTACTTTGATATCCTAATTTTGCTTTATTGCTCTGGCAAGAGTCTTGAGTACTGTACTGAAACAGTGGTAATAGTGGCCATCCTCATCTTGTTCCTGATCTTAAAGGGAATTCCCACAACTTTTCCCCATTCAATATAATGTTGCCTTTGAGTTTATTGTTTATTTCCTTTGTTATGTTGAAGTAAGTTCCTTTTATTCTGACTTAGAGATGCAACATACCAAAATCTATGGGATACTTTGAAGGCAATTTTAAGAGGAAAATTTATAGCACTGATTGCCCACATTGGGAAAACAGAAATTCACCCAATAAACAACCTAATGACACACCTCAAGGACCCGAAAAACAGGAACAGACTAATCCCAACATCAGTAGAAGGCAAGAGATAATTAAAATCAGAACAGAAATTAATGAAATAGGAAAAAATCAATACAAAAGATCAACAAAACAAAAAGCTGGTTCTTTGAAAAGATTAAGAAGATTGATAAACCCTTAGCCAACCTAACCTAAAGAAAGAGGAATTTTTAAAATCAGAAATGAAAAAGGAAATAGCAAGCAAAGAGAGAGAAGCAGCAGTAAATAGTAAATAGTAAAAAGGCCTTCCATCAAATAAAAGCCCACGTCCTGATGGATTCCCACCTGAATTTACAAAACCTTTGCACAACAACTAAACCCCATACTTCACAAATTATTCTGTGAAATTGAAAGAGATGGAATCCTTCCAAATTCCTTCTATGAGATCAGTATCACCTTAACACCAAAACCAAATAAAGAACCCTCAAGAAAAGAAAATTACAGACCAATATCTTTAATGAACACAGATGCAAAAGTGCTAAACAAAATACTAGTGATACACATTCAAAAGTATATCAAGAAAATTATATACCATGACCAAGTTTCATTCGAGGGATGCAAGGCTGGTTCAACATAAGCAAATCAATACATGTCATTCACCACATAAGTAGGACTAAGGACGAAAATCACATGATCTCAATAGATGTTGAAAAAACATTTGACAAAATCCAACACCCATGCATGCTAAAAACACTGCAGAAAAGCATAAGAAATTTACAAAGTTGTGAAAGTTATCTTTTCTGATCAATGATTATTTCTCTATATCCTAAAGATGCAACTTGGAACCTCTTTAAGATTTAGGCCCCCAATTTTATTCTTCATAAAGAGCCTGATGAGTCACCACCACATCCAAGTTTCTCCAGCAGACTAAAGAATCACACATGCTTAACAATAGGTATCTGTTCTGCTCTTCCATCACTGTGTTTTAATGAAGAGGTTTATTTTTGGCTGTATTTTTCTCAAATTAGTTACCTTTGTCACAGTCTAACATGATTCATTGTTGTACAATATAGCAGCAGCATTTTAAGAATGCAAAACTCCAGTTCAATGTTCAATGTTTTTTATACCTTATAATCTATATGAAAGTACTACCCTGAATATGAATGTTATTTACTCAATGATCAAAATACAGAAAAAGGAAGAATATATTTTAAAAGTTAATAAGCTTCTTTACTCATATTTCAAATTCTCTTTCTTCACTACTTCTACAGAATAAGCAAAATAAAAGTAGAACCAATTTTTCAGATCGAATGTTCTGTGACAGATGGAAGTGTGCTGTAACCTTAAACATATGCCCTGAATTCCTTGACTTTGTTTCCATATTTAACTGTCAATCTCATTGTGTTCCAGAATTTCAGTAGATGCAGCCTTGGGAGAGGAACTTAAATAAAGAGAAAGGAAATTACTGAAGAGAGACCAGAGGAAATGCTGATTCATATATCCATCAGGAAATACAACTTTTATCAGAAAGTAGTCTTATTTTATATATGGAATTTAGCAACAATTAAGATTGGTATTCTAAACCAGGCATGGTGGCTCATACCTATAATCCCAGTACTTAGAAGGTTGAGACAGGAGAACCACAAATTCACCGCCAACTTCAACAACTCAGCAAAACCGTCAACAATGTACTGAGACTCTTTTTTAAAATAAAAAATTATGAGGGTAAGTAGTGACTTGCTCCACAATCGACAGAGACCCAGATGGTGGGGGCGACAGAGGCATTGGTGCCATCTTGGCCATGCTGGGCCAGTGGCTACTGGCATTGCGGCTTCCACAGACTACCAACAGGGAAGCCAGTGACCTATTGTAAGTCCAGCAACTGCAAAGCATCAGCAACGAAAGTGAGCAGCAACTCGCTCCATGATCAACAGAGTTTTCAATGGCCGCAGTGGCAGCGGCTGTGGTGCCATCTTAGCCATGCTGCGCTTGTGGTACCGGCATTATGACTTCCACAGACCACCAACAAAGAAGCCAGAGACCTATTGTAAGTCCAGCAACTGTAAAGCATCAGCTGTAAAAGAGAGTGGTGGCTCGCTCCACGCACAACAGAGACCTAAACAGCAGCGGCAGCAGCGGCGGTGCCATCCTGGCTGGGCTGAGCCAGCAGTGGCTGGTATTGTGGCATCCACAGGCTGCCAGCAAAGGTCAGCGACCTGTTGTGGGTCCAGCAACTGCGGATCATAAACGGGCAAAAGCGAGCATCAGCTTGCTACATGCTTGACAGAAACCTGAGTGCCCGGAGTCCTGACCAGAACTTGTGGCAGTGGCTGAGCCCACCCTCTCCACAGAGATTAAGAGCAGCACTCAACGAGACCATGAGTTAACAAGCTGACCCAGAGGGACTCGCTTGGCAAGCAATACAATCGCGGGGTCTGAGACTTTGCAGATCACCCCTGTGGAGGTGGGAGTGGGGTCTGCTGTGAGAAACATCAGAAGCACAGATAAGCAGACAGCCCCTGGGGACATTCAGGCGGGACAGACTTACAGCCTGCAGGTTGCAGCACCCTTGCTGTGTTTAAGGGGATTGCCGTAGTACACACAGTCATGGTACTTGAGGAAAAATCAGACCAACCCAGCATTCTCTGTGGAAAGCATGGAGTTCCGTGTTTGCACAGAGTTGGGTCAAAACAACATCCACCACTTCTGTAGGCAAAGAGAGACACAGGACCAGGATTTCACACTGGAGACACCCACCATATGTGTAGACAGAGAAATATAGAGACAGGCCCAGTGGAGAAAGCGAAGATGTATGCTTGCAGTGGGCACCTGCAGGGCACAAACTATCCAGCTCACACCTCTGAATCTACTCCATATTAGAGAGGCGACAGGTCCCTGGACCTTAACACCTGGAATCCGTCAACATCACTAATGCAGTGGGAAGAGGAAACCCTAGAGTAACTGCAACCCAGTAATGATGATCTACAGGCAGAACAACAGTGGGGGGATACCAGACATATATTTCAAAGTTGGTCTTACAGGGTTATAAACACATAACAAAAAGCTGAGAATAACCATTCGGTAAAAGCTATTCACCTTTAAGGCTCATCTTGTAGCAAATAAGATACCTCCATAATAAGATACTATAAAAGGATAGCGATTAGACATAGGAAACCTACAGAGCTACCAAAAGCAACAAAGATATAAACTTAAGAAACCTGAAATCATGAGAAGAAAGAATAGCAAAGAAACAGTGAGCTCCCACAACTCCACAACATCAGAACCCACCAACACAGAAGTGCAAAGATTGCCAGAAGGACAATTCAGAACTTTAATAGTGAAAATGATACAGGACTTCTGAAAATATTTCAGAGAGAGCCTGAAAGAATAGAAGGATCAAATAAACAAAGAATCTGACATCCTGAACTGGAATCAAAAAGAAGCTCTGAAGGAAGTGAAGGATGCAAAAATTGAAAAGAAGACATCAATACAAACTCTCAAAATAGACTAGACCACATGGAAAACAGAATCTCACTCTTGGAAGAAAACCTCTCCAAAAAATGAATGCATAGTATATAATTTAGAAAAAAACAATTTGACAGCATGAATTGAACACTGAAGAAATCTCAGCCAATCTTAAAAGAGCAAACCTAATAATAACAGGCATAGAAGAGGGAATAGAAGCTGAAACCAAAGGTAAAGGGATGGAGCAAGGTAATCCACGCTAATGGAACTCTAAAACAAGTAGGAGTAGCAACTATAATATCAGACAAATTAGACTTCAAACCTAAACTTATCAGAAGAGACAAAGCAGGTCATTTCTTACTGGTAAAAGGAAAAATCCAGTAAGATAGTTCACCTCTATGCCCCAAATGTAGATGCAACCACTTTCATAAAAGAAGCTCATCGTGACATTAAGTCACACATAGATCCCAATACAAAAATATTGAGAGACTTCAACACACCTCTCACACCACTAGATCAGTCTTCAAGACAAAAGGTCAGTAAAGATGCCTCAGATCTAAGGAACACCATAAACCAAATGAAACTACTATACATATACAGAATATTCTACCCAACTACAGCTGAATTCACATTATTTTCAGCTGCTCAAGGAACCTTCTTTAAAATAGACCATATGCTAGGCCACAAAGTGAGTACTAGCAAATTCAAAAAATTTTCAAATTCAAAAAATAATCCCCTGTGTCTTTTCAGACCATAATGGAATGAAACTAGAAGTCAACTATAAGAAGACCTAGAGAAACCTCATAAACATATGGAGACTGAACACCACACTGCTGAATGAGGAATGAGTCACAGAAGAAATAAGGGGAGAAATTAAGAAATTCCTAGAAACAAATGAAAACAGAGACACAACATATCAAAATTTCTGGGACATGCTGAAGGCAGTATAAAGAGGAAAATTCATAGCACTGAGTTCTCACATAAGAGGAACAGAAAATCACCAAATAAATAACCTAATGACATACTTCAAAGCCACTGAAAAACAGGAACAGTCTAACCCCAAACCCAGTAGAAGACAGGAAATTATTAAAATCAGAGCAGAAATCAATTAAGTAGAGAACCAAAAAAATACAAAAAATTAACAAACCAAAATCTGGTTCCTCAAAAAATAAACAAGATAGATAAACCACTAGCCAGCCTAACCAAAGGAAAGAGAGAATCAACCCAAATTACTAAAATAAACATGAATAATATGATATTACCACCAATACAGCAGAAATCCAGAGGATTATCAGAAACTAATTTGAAAAACTATACTCCAACAAAATGGAAAACCTAGAAGAAATTGACAAATTCCTAGACATGTACAACCTTCCTAAGTTGAATCAAGAAGATGTAGAAAATTTAAACCGACCAATAGCAATCAAAGAGATTGAAGCAGCAATAAAGAATCTACCATTAAAGAAAAACCCAGGACTAGATGGCTTCCTAGGTGAATTTTATAAAACCTTTATAGAAGATCTAATGCCCATACTCCTCAATCTATTCTGTGAAATAGAAAGAAATGGGACTCTCCCAAATACATTCTATGACGCCAACACCACATTAATACCCAAACCAAATAAAGACAGCTCAAGATAGAAAACTATAAGCCTATATCGTTGATGAACTTCGACGCAAAACTTCTAAACAAAATACTAGCAATGCACATTCAAAACCACATCAAGAAAATCATATACAATGACAAAGCTTGGTTCATCCCAAGGATGCAAGGCTGGTTCAACATATGAAAAACAATCCATGTAATCAACAACATAAACAGAACTAAAACCAAAAATCACATGGTCACTTTAATAGACACTGAAAAAGCATTTGACAAAATCCAACACAAATTCACGATAAAAACACTGCAGAGAATAAGAATAGAAAGAACATATGTCAATATCATGAAGGCAATATGCAATAGGCCCACAGCCAACATCATGTTGAATGGCGAAAAACTACGAGAGTTCCCTTAAAAACAGGAACAAGACAAGGATGTCCTTTTCAATATAGTTCTAGAGACGCTAGCCAGAGCAATAAGGCAAGAGAAGGAAATCAAAGGAGTACAAATAGGAAGAGAAGAACTGAAACTATCTCTATTGGCAGATGACATAGTATTATACTAGAAGACCCAACAAACTCAACCAAAAGGCTTCAAAAAATTCAGCAAAGTGTCTGGATACAAAATCAATATTAAAAAATCAGAAGCTTTTCTATATGCCAAACATAAATCCACTGAAAAAAAATCCAGAACATTTCTGCTCACGATATCCCCCAAAACAAATACTTAGGAATAAACCTAACCAAGGAAGTAAAAGACCTCTACAAAGAAAATTATAAAATATTGAAAAAAAAAGTATTGAAGAAGATCCTAGAAGATGGAAGATCTCCCATGCTCTTGGATAGGCAGAATAAATATCAAAATGGCCATTCTTACAAAAGTGATTTACAGATTCAATGCAATACCCATTAAATTACCAAGGTCATTCTTCAGAGACATAGAAAAATCAATCCTTTGGATTTTCATTTGGAACAATGAAAAACCCAGAATAGCCAAAAGAGTTCTCAGCAACAAGAACCATGCAGGAGGCATCACAATACCTGACTTTAAACTATACTACAGAGCCATAGTAATAAAAAGAGCATAGTATTGGCACAAAAGCAGATACATAGACCAATGGAGCAGAATAGAAGTCTCAGCAGCAAATATGCACACTTACAGCCAATTGATTTTTGACAAAGGAATGAAAAAACATACACTGGAAAAAAGAAAGCCTCTTCAACAAATGGTGTTGGCAATACTGGTTAACAACATGCAGAAAAATGGAAATAAACCCCACTTTATCACCCTGCACAAGAGTCAATTCAAGATGGATCAAAGACCAGAAAATTAGATCAGAGACCCTGCAGTTACTTTAAGAGGGCATAGGTCCAACCCTTCAACACATAGGCATAGGCAAAAACTTCTTCAACAAGACCCCAAAGGCACAAGAAGTTAAAAAGTGGATCAATACATGGGATTGCATTAAACTTAAGAGCTTCTGCTCAGCAAAGGAAACTATCAAGAACCTCAACAGAGAGCAACAGAATGGGAGAAGATTTTTTGCTAGCTACTCCTCTGATAGAGGACTAATATCTAGAATACATAGAGAATTCAAGAACCTCACCAAAAAAAAAAAAAAAACGAACAACCCAATCAAAAATTGGGCAAGTGAACTAAATAGACACTTCACAGAAGAAGAAATACCAATGGTCAATTAATGTATGAAAAAATATTCAACATCATTAGCAATCAGAGAGATGCAAATTAAAACTACCCTGAGATTTCACCTATCCCCAATTAGAATGCCAATCATTAAAAATACAAACAATAACAAATGCCAGTGTGGATGTGGAGAAGTAGGAACTCTAATACACTGTTGTGGGATTTAAAATTAGTGCAATCACTTTGGAAAATAGTGTGGGGGATCCTCAGAAGACTTGGAATGAACCTATTATATGACCCAGCTATACCACTTCTAGGCATTTACCCAAAAGAATGGAAACCAAATTGCCAGACTAATGCATGTATATTTATGTTTATAGCTGCACAATTCACAACTGCCAAACTATGGAACCAGCTAAGATGTCCATCAATAGATGAATGGATTACAAAACTATGGGATATATACACAATGGAATTTTACGCAGCCATAAAGAAGAACAAAATTACATCATTTGCAAGGAAATAGATGGAATTAGAGAACATTATGCTAAGTGAGATTAATCAGTCACAAAAAGTTAAAAGTCAGATGCTCTCCCTAATATGTGGAAGCTAGGGAGAATAGAGCATAGGAGGGATTCCAGACAAAGGTGGAGAAAACCTCAGATGAGTAAAGAAGGTGACCTAACTGAGGGAGATGGGGGGGTTAGAGGGAAACACCCTAATGCACAGGATGTACATACACAAACTTATCAAAGTCAACTACTATGCTGAGCATGAGAAAGAGTGAAGGGGGAGGGAATGAGGGTGGGAATTGGGGGGAGGGCTAATTGACTGATGTGTGCATGTATACTTCTACCACCCTGAAGCCCATCAAGATGTATGATTGCAATGCACCAATAAATAATTTAAAAAATTAAATAGGGCTGGAGGTATAACTCAGAGGTAGGACATCCCTGGATTTAATCCCCAGTGCCCCCCCCACAAAGATGGATATTCTTTTTTATATTTATAAGTATTTACTTGGAATTTCTATTAGTAAGTGATTCAAGCATGCATATGTAATGTGTTTGTGCACAATAATATTAGTATCCTATAAAAATTAATAAAATTTTAATATCACACATCTGACATTTTTTTCTGAGTAATTTTTGCTGTTTTAAGTAGACAAAAATGAGAAGGTATTACTATTTGATTTTCCCTGGAAAGATGGTTACAACAAAGAACTGATGATGGTCATGGTCTACTGTAATTAACTGTACAGAAGAAACCATCACTTGTAGTTCACCCTAAGGCTATTGTGTAGGTTAAACACATTTTCCTAAGACTTGCTTTATACAAATTGTTCTTAATTATTCTTTTACTACTGGGAAAATGACTAATCTATGTGTCCTAAATGAAACACATGCCAACACTATTATATAACTTTTTGTAATCTTAACACTGTTACAAATTTGAGTCCAACACCTGATGCCTCTCTGAATGAACATTGTGATTTTTCATTAAAAAAAATCAGAGGTGTCGCCAGGCATGGTGGTGCATGCCGGTAATCCCAGAACTTGGGAGGCTGAGACAGTATGATCACAGGTTCGCAGCCAGCCTTATCAACTTAGTGAGGCTCTCTGCAACTTACTGAGACCCTGTTTCAAAATAAAATATAAAATAAAATAGGGCTGGGGTGTACCTTGGAAGTAGAATGCCCCTGGGTTCTATTCCCAATACCACACACACACACACAAAAAAAAAGATCAGAAGTGCCAATTTATTTACGAGAATCATAAAGTGTTTCCTCCCTTTTTACCATAAGGATGCTTTATTGATAATGTATAAGACTATCTAGATGAAAAAGCTCTTTTTTTCCTTACATGATTGTTGATTTTTTTCATGTTCTGGCCAAAGCTGGACTAGAGGCTGTCAACTAATGCAAAATTACTTCTGAATGACTGACAAGTTTTGTAGACACAGCTGTAGTGAATTATAATGTTAGAATTGATTACTTAATTCTCACTTTATTTTGTTCCTATCACAATTATAAATATATTTGAAGAAAGGTAATTTTCATAAATAGAAATCATTATGTATTCTTTGCTTGATTTAATCAGCATTTGTTTTATTTTGAAACACCCATGATGCACTTATTTCACCAGCAAATATGTAGCATTTAAAAAAACTATTTTGCATTATAGAGCTTCCAGAGCCCTCTAATACTGATGCGATTAGGAGTTGCCAGAATGTTCATAAAAATGCTAAATCCCAAGTCCTACCACTAGAATTCCCTCTCCAAGAGGGACAGAAAAGACTGGGCATTTACACTTTTAACCAATGCCCCAAGCTGGTGGTATTATGAATTGCATTTAGAGAAATACAGTTTTGAAAAGCCAGTGAATTGGAATGAGAACTTTATTTTTCAAAACCTGAAGAAAGAACTTGTTCATCACATGAAACCTATGCCAACATTTTCCATGCCAAATAACTTTGTTACCTGCTGTTTTCTGAATAATCCTAATTGAAAGTGCATATTACTTGGCACTTCCAAATACAAAGATTGAATTTCATAGGCTTGCCAAAATTTACTAATTTTTGAGCAGCAAGTACGTAAATAAAGTACTCAAATACATAGAACATAAAAGAAGTTTTTAGATGAGACATGGAAAAATAGGTATTTTTCTTATGTTCAATGACTGCGCTTACATCAAATTTTTGTATAATATATAAAGTTGACTTTTGGAACATGATCAATTAGTGTTTTCCACTTGGAAGGATTTTAATAAAAAATATATTTCCATGTGTAATCTGGGGAGTCATGCATAGGAGGGTCATATTGTGAAGTATTTTTCAATGGTACAAACCTCCTTATTTCTTTATTTCCCAAAGTGGGAGTTGTTTATAATGAAATATGGTCATCCATTCCTCAGTTTTTATTTATGTTCCCATTTTCTCCACTCATATTCCCATTACAAGTGGCCATATAAACCATCATGATCTCCGTTATGCTCAAAGAGATATAATGATAGATGGGACAGAATAAAATAGCAGGAAATCTGTGTTTTAAAAGTCTATCAGTTGCAGTCATTTGCTTCCATCACTTACACTATCCTCTCCTTCCAACTCCCACTTCTTCTATCTCCCTAGCATAATAGTAAATCTTTGCTCTTTTGCACTTTTGTGTTGCTATAAAAGCAGCATGGTCTAGGTACCTTGCTTCTAGGAAGAAAAGGGGCTTGGGAATTGGGTTGCCCTATCCACCGCTACTGGACTCTGTGCTACAGCTAGCCTCCTGGACTGCCGAAGGGAGACCAGTCAATGACCACTGAACGTCAAGTGAGCTTTCAGATAAATGATGATATATTACTGCTATTTAAACCCCTGAGTTTCCGCATTAGCAAACATGGATAGGCGAAAGGGTGTATACCAAAAGCAGAACTGATACGGGGAGGATGTCACTGGGGGATACAAAGACAGTGTTATCAGAAGGGAAGAAGTTACAGGGTGAGAGACTGTTAGTTTAAGCAATTATAGAGGTAAAATGTTAGGGACTAACCAATATAGTTTACAACCTTTTACCCAAAATTCTCAGGAGCAGATCTATTTATTGCATAGAATTTTTCTAAACTTAAAAAAGTATTAGATTGTATATATGATATATTTCGGAGCATCCATCAGCAGGTTCCATGATAATGACTCATAATATATTATTCTGAAGCCAAACAAATGAATGTTTGTGTTAAGTACAATAAATAAAAACTATAAAATTCATGTCAAGTCAAAGCAGTCAGGTTTTTCTTCTAGCTGAGTTATGAAAAATGTTTCAATTTTTATAACTTTCAAGATTTTAAAACTACAGGTGAAGGAGTTGTGATCTTAACACTGCAGAAATCATGAAGTTGGATGTTAAGGCAAACTATTGGTTGGACTGGCTGAGGTAAAAATAAACAAACAAATCTACTAAATAGATATGTCCAGCAGAAAATTTTAAGCCCTTAAAGAAACAGATAATAAAGGAAACACAACCCCTCCTTCCTGTCGGTAGTTGTCCTAGGGATCTAACCCTGACCCTAATTTGTATTTCTTTAATTATCATTATTTTTATAAACATTTAAATGGAAACAATAACTTATTATCTTTTCTCTGTACATAATAAAAGAGATGTGCGGAGCCTGAGCAGAATGCGGTGTGAAGGACCAGGCAGAGTAATAATTCTCCAAACTCAATTGTGTGGCGATGGTCCCTGAGAGGCTTTTCAGCATAGGTATTAAAGTAGTCTCTAGTCATGAAAGAACAAGTGTCATTATATCCAGAAAGGTAACTAGAACTGGTAGAAAAACTAGAACTTTTTTGGAAACTACAGGCTCAAAATAAAGAATTTTATCCCAGCATCATTTGGATACATCCGATAATTTAACAGCATGTCCCAGGCTTAATTCACATCCTCCCTGGTGATTTGTGTGCCATTGACAAGAATGGTTCAGAACTCGGGACTAGGCTCACAGTTTATGGTCTCGAATATCATATATATATATTTTTTGGCAGTATGCGGATTAAACCCAGGGGCATTCTACCTCTGGGCTTCACCCCCAGCCCTATTTTTTATTCTTTATTTTTGAAACAGGGTCTCACTAAAGTTTTGGAGGACCTCACTAAGTATCTGAGGCTGGCAGTGAACCCAGATCCTCCAGTCTATTTTTAAATCCTGTACACTTGTTTCCCATTGTGTTATAATATCCATAATAAATATTATTATTAGTATTAGTGTCATTAGTATCTTGAAATCAATCTTTTATAGAACTATTTTGGAATGCTGTTAAGTCAGATAGCATATTCCTATCCTAAGAATTAAAAAATTCTATAAGCAGTAACTCTTGTTCAAGCAAGTAAGCACATGTGAAAAATTATGAGTCTCATTTGGTGTTATTTGTTGATTGATTTCATGATCACATGTTTTAAACTAGATGAATGAATAAACAACATGCTTTTAGTCAGCTACCAATATGAGTCCTCTTTTATTAAGCTATTCATTATTTATTTTATCGGTGCATTTTAATCATACATCTTGATGCAGTTCAGGGTGATAGAGGCATACATGCACACAGCACTTGTTGATCCCTCCCCACCTTCCTGTGCTCAGCACAGTGATTGGCTTTCATAAATCTGGATATGTACATCATGACCATTGAGGTGTTTCCCTCTTCAAGTCTTCCTCCCTCCTCTCATCTCCCTCAGTTAGGTCCCCTCCTTCACTCCATTAAGGTTTCTTCTTTGTCTGGAGTCCCTCATATGTTCCAATTTCTCCCCGGCTTCTGCATATGAGGGAGAGCATCTGACCCTTCATTTTTTGTGATTTACTAATCTCAGCATAATATTCTCCATTTCCATTAATTTCCCTGCAAATTATGTAATTTTGTTCTTTATGGCTGAGAATTCTATTGTGTATATATCCCATAATTTTGTAATCCATTCATCTGTTGATGGACATCTCAGCTGGTAAAAACACAAACAATAATAAATGTTGGTTAGGATGTGGAGAAGTAGGAAATCTGATACACTTTTGGTGAAATTCCAAATTAGAGCAACCACTTTGGAAAACAGTGTGGAGGATCCTCAGGAGAATGGGAATGACTCTACCACAGGACCCAGCTATACCACTCCTGGGTATCTACCCAAAAGAATTGAAACCAGACTGCCATAGTAATGCATGCATCCCTATATTTACAGCTGCACAATTCATAATTGCCAATATATTTATTTAAACAAACCACTTGTATTTGAATGTCAAAGTATTTTTGTTCTTAATTTTCAGAATGACTTTTCAATATTCTTGTCAGTATAAATTAAATTGAATGATATGTTGCCAAATTTTTATGAATCAATAAAAAATTACATAGAAGCCAAAGGAGACTCTTCAGTTCATATTTTGATTTTACTCTTTCTATCACCAAGGTTCTGTGAACAACTGAAAATCTATTATATTACTATTTGTGTCACCTAAATGTGATATTTTCCAGAAATTCATTTCTACATAGAGTGTTTTATAAATCATTGTCTATTCAGTGGTTTGACTATATTAGAATCCAAAATAAATGCAATATCTGGTAGAATACTCACATATTAAAGCACTCAAAATTTACTTTATATTAAAATGTGAACACAGCATGTTATCTCTCATAAGAATAACTAGTCTTCCATATTACCATTTGCTCTAAAGATATTAATAAATAAAAGGGCTCCCTGGTGTTCTTTTTGGTAAAACTTGAGAGCATCATTGGGATTTCTTCAAAATATGAAAAGCTTTAATCAGTTAGTCATCCTGATTCTGTATTATGCATGTCATTATTTCAGATGAATGAATATATCCTGGGAGATTGTTAAAAATGAGTCCAGTTCAGAAGAACATGGAACATAACAAAAGATACTTTTCACCATGTTTTAAGAGTAAGAAAAATTTGATGTTTGTGGACA
This sequence comes from Glis glis, assembly GCA_004027185.1. NCBI lineage: Eukaryota > Metazoa > Chordata > Mammalia > Rodentia > Gliridae > Glis > Glis glis. Next base: position 75,327 of record PVJS01002206.1, read on the forward strand.
ACTAATTATATGAAAAATGAATCATTCATGATATTAAGAATAGAATACAAATTCAATTTTTAAAATTCAAAGATATACTTCAGAATACACAGCAGACAGTAAAGGGTAGCAGTTATAAATAAGAGAAAAATAAATTCATTAAGCCTTATCTAGCTCTGCAGCTTATTAAAATTATTATTACACAGGAAATATCTAATGGATAAACTGGTGATATCTACAGATAATACAATTTTTAACTTGAAAATTTTAGCTTAAAATATACTCTTATTTTCAATGTGAAATTCAACTTCAGAGGAATAATTTCTTTAAAAATGTAAAAATTGACTTTTCCTTGGAGGACAGAAGTTGTCCAAGAGATACTTGAACAGAATTTTACATTTCATTGTATTCAATATAACCAGCTAAGTCAGGACACCAGGCTCTCGGTGAACAGCAATGTAGGCTTATCCCTTAGCAATAAACAGTGGAAACAACTGAGCGCTGATATTGCTTCCCAGTCCTGCTTCCATGGCAAAAACAGCTCCACTGCTCTTCCCATTTCAACAGCTCTGTGTGTGGAACCCACAGTTTACATCAGGTAATAGCCCACTCTATCCTTTGCAAATACCTCTGAACCGCTTTGTTGTTAATCAGAGCCTGCGAAAGAAAGCTCTTATTTGTTATTTGTTAATGCTGCTAAATTATAATTATACAAAAGATAAAACTACAGTTCTCATACAAATGTAAAATCAATATGTGTCAAATGTTTAGCTCATTGATCAGGACTAGTAAGATGTTAAAACAAATTCAAGTAAGAATTTAAAGAAATGTGTGTGTGTGTGTGTGTGTGTGTGTGTGTGTGTGTGTTATACATACAAAACCAAGAATTTTGAAAAGAATTTGCTAATGGACAAAACATTTTAAATAAATATAGGGAAATAAAATGAACACATGTGGCCATATATTCTACAGAGCAAGAACCTATTGCAATTCTAGTAGAAAGAACTCATTTGCATTGCCATGGATAAGAATGATTTGCATTTATGTCCATATTCTATAACTTAGCTTCTACCCCAAGAAGTTTTAAAATAGCCTAGTCAATATAAAGATAATAAAAAGTGAAAGCCCACATAAAATCAGATAACCTTTCAAGGTCCAGTAGACAATATTTTGAACTGCAGTGAAACAAAACCCAGTAATCTTATTCGCCCAATTAAGTGTCTTGAAAATTTTTCCCTGAGAGCCAATGGTGTGTCTAAGGCTGAAGTTTTCTGCATCTGAAAAATCTGTTTGCTCTCTTTATGCTTTTCATTTCCCAAGACCCTATATTACAAAATTCTGACATTGTCCTAGAATTTCACTCCAAGGTATTTCAATGCATAAAATTAGGAAACAAGTTCTCTAGAATATGGCTTTGCAAGATTGCTTTTACATCAAAATAAACAATCACAAAAACTCCCCACAAACCTATTCTTTGACCTAATTTTAAATGCAAATTTAATTTTAGGAAAGGTATAATTCCAAGGAATTAAGAATCTTGCATGAGTAATCTTATATGGAGTCACACATTTTAAAATATAGAACTAGAATGAAATATTACAAAATTTAGCAGTCTCCACATTGAGCATTTAAGTGAACCAGATGTGTCCCAAAGCACATGGGCACAACCTTGTTGGCAAAACAGTGGCTAGAACTAAGAGAAAATGAAAGCATGGGCTCCAAACACATAGCATTTATTAACTTGCTATACATTGCGTGGCAAAAAATGTATCTTGATAAATATTTGGAGAAATAAAGACATTCATGCTCTTGGAAAATTCAAAGATACAGAAATAAATATCCTTAACTACTAAGACATTATTAAATAACAGGGACTTGAGGAAATAGTAGGAGGTTATTTCTGCCTGGGGTGTCGTGATCTGAGAGCCAAAGATCCTTAGAGGTACAAAGTACTATGCAAAAACTGGAAGCTGTTGTTTATCACAAATGGAAAAATTAAAAGAAGGGAAGTCGTGAGAGTCAAACAAGTGTTTCATCTGTATAAAAGAGACAGGAACAAACAAAAAACAAAACAAGAACAGTTGACATCACTTTTCAAAGAAAAGGCAAAACATAAGCAGTATAAATAGAATAGTTACAATCTCAAAGTGAAGTCTGTGCTTGAGACATTCCATTACCTCTATGACTTTGGAGAATTCTGTACTTCAGAAATTACCCAAATTATTGGGTTATCCATAGTCTATTTAGCTGTTATGATTCACAATAACATCTTCACTTCTATTGTGAAGAGGGAGAAAAATACATTAGATCCCTCTCTTCAGTCTCTTGGGCTGTAGAGGAAAAATAATGGGGATTGGGAAGAGGAATGCTGAGAAGGAGAGGGAAAGGGAAGGGAGATGGAGGGGAGAGGAAGAAGAAGAGGAGAAGGAGAAGTGGTTGTGAGATGAAGATAGATAAGGAGGAGAAACTGGAGGGGAAGAGGGAAGGAAAGGGTGGGAGAGGAGTCAGCACAGGCTTGAAACAGAAGCTGGAATTTAAGAAGAGAAAAGGCACAACAAAAGTTATTTAATAATGCTGCAGATGCGGTTTATACATTTATACTTAAGACGGAAATTTCAGGGAAGTCTGAAAAGGGAGGAAAGGATGAAGAGGGACCAAATAGGGCTCTGTTAGTCATGGGTTTAGTCTAGAAAAATCATTAAATGTTCACAATATTTCATAATTGTATTACCGGCAAGTTGGTGGCTTCAAATCCCCATTGAATTAATCCTATGTTGTCTCCTTATTTTTCTTCTGTTTGGCCCTAACTTATATGAAAGCAATTTCAACTTGTGTTTAAGTCCTTTAAAACCACTTTCTTCTCCTAAAATTAGAGACTTGTTTGCTAGGAGATAAAAACTCTAAGTTACAAAATAGCGAACTTCAACTACCTCACCAAAACTGGCTTCTAAATGATCTAATCACTTCTGCACTCTCTAGCTCTAAGAGAATTAGTGGAAAATAAAATTGTAAAAAGTAATTCGGCTGAAAACAAGGAATTCATCAAAGCAGAGGACTCACAATTTGTGGCCTGTCATGTAATGGTATAATCAACAGAATATATTTGTGTATTTTTATTTGTCATAAGCTTTTAAAGTCATTTTCTAATATATTAAATGTATCCTTTAATAACTTTAAATGTTTTAATCAATTATAACTATTTTATAAAATATTTTCATGACATTTTAAATATTACTCAGGTGTAAATAATTTTTTTTCCAAAACAAGTCTATTGAAGTGAATGTTCTAAGCACTAAAACTTTTTAAATAAATGTTGAGAGACTTAGAGTAATATAATAGTTAAAATTGCTAATTACTTGTGTGTTACTACTTATCATTTATTAAAATGGTATTAATCGTATGGGTCCATTTGGCCAAGGTTGTAACTGTAAAAAATACAAAAGAATTTATAGTTTTCAACTAGCATAATTTGGTCCTATTTTTTTTTTTTTTTTTTTGGTGGTACTGGGGGTTGAACCCAGGGACATTCTACCTCTGAGCTACACCTCCAGCCCTATTTTTTATTCTTTATTTTGAAACAGGGTCTCAATAAGTTGCAGAGGGCCTCACTAAGTAGTTGAGGCTGGCTTCAAACCTGAGATCCTCCTGTCTCAGCCTCCCAAGTATTGGAATTACAAGCGTGTGCCACAATGCCAGGCATAATTTGGTCCTATTTGATATAGCTATTTTCACATGGATATTAAGAAATCAATTTTTATTTTTAAGAAAGATGTATTTTAAATTTGGAAATAGGTAAAAGGCTAAATATATCAAGTTTAAAAATAGAGTAATGTTTCTATGTTTATCTTAAAAGACTTTGGGATGAACTGAGTCTTTCCTTGTGCAAATTTAATGGATATTAATTTATGAAGCTAAAGAATAACACCTGAATACCATTTTCAACATTGAGAACTACACTCAACAGCATTAAAATAAGACAAAACTTACACAGATACACTCACTCGTGTCTTTTTCCCCAATGGCATATGGTGGGGAATGTTGGCCTCCCTTTCGATAGAAATAACTGACATTTACTCAGTGGAATCAGGATAGTTGGTCGCTATTTTTCTGATTATTTGTAGGGTCACAAGAATAAACCTATGCTATTATATGAGTGAGCAATGACACTTCAAACAAAAAAAAAGTGTGCTAGAAAGACTTTTCAAAAATTGTGATAAATACGCATAACAGAATATTTACCATACTAGCCATTTTAAGTATGCAAGTCAATCCAATTAAGTGCATTTACATTTGTGCAACTTTCACCACTGTTCATCTCCAGAATTTCTCCATCATCCCAAATTAAAACTCTATTGCCATTAAATAAAAAGCCTCCTCATTCCCTCCTCCCTGAAACCTCTGGACACCATTATTGTGCTTTCTGTGTCTATGAATTTGTCTATTCTTGGTACCTCATACAAATGGGACCATACAATATTTGTCATTTGTGTGCCTGCTTTATTTCATGTAGCACAATATTTTCAAATTTCATCCAGGTTGCAGTATGTATAAGAATGCCTTCCCCTTTTAAGGCTAAGCGATATTCTAGTGCACTTAGAAACCACACTTTGCTTGTCCATTCATCCACTGATGGACATTTGAGTTGTGAGTTGTGTCTTAGTCTACTTTGTGTTGCTCTAAGAGAACACCATACCCAGGGTACTTCGTAATGAACAGAAACTTATTGACTCATGGTTCTGGAAGTTGGGCAGTCTAAGGTTGGGGGGTCAGTGTCTGGTGAGAGCTTCCCTGCTGTGTCATCTCATAGTGGAAGGAAAAAGAGACTGTGAGAAAGAGAGAGCACAACTACAAACAGCCTCAAGCACTTTGACACTTGGCATTAATCCATTCATTATGGTGGAGCCATTGGACTCCGCCTCCTAACACTGTTGCATCAGGAATCAGGTTTCCAACACATTAATTGTAGGGAACGCATTGAAACCACATCAAGTTGCTTCCACTTGTTTTACTATTGTGAATAATGCTATTATGAACTTCAGTATACAAATATCTGTGAAACAAGGAAAGATAAATACATCATGAAATTCCTTACATTTTGAAACTGGATTTTTCTTGATTAACTATTTGCTTGGTTGCTCTAAACCTTTACCTGTTTTCCAGAACTCTTATGAAGTTAGTCTAGTCAGTTTATGGGCATTTTTAAGCATTTCATTAGGGAAATGATGGCCTGGAGCTTCTTGTCCATTTTACTCTGCTTGGGAAACTTTTAAGCAGAGTAGTCTAATTTGTTTTGTTTTTGTTTTGTATAAAAATGGGAAGTTGAAATATTGTGATATGGAAAATAATATTTTGCATTTACAGAAAATTAAGTTGTAATGAAATTCATGTTACACAGGTTTAAATTTAGTAGGCTGTTTGTACACTAGGGTATATTTCAGTATACTGAAATAATGCCACACATTTTATTTTTCAGCAATTGTGTAAGGTAAGATGGAGAGGTACTATTATCACTGTGTCATATAACAGAGAATTTAGGCTTGGAGACAAAAAGTAATCTATATAACTCTAAAATGATGAGCTGAGAACTTGAACATATACATTGTGTGGTTTCTCCTTGTCAGCACATTTTCCAGCAGCCTTCCCTAATTGGATTTGTCTGTTTCAAGTTATGGACTCAAACATTTAGTCAAAACTTTTCTGGCAATTCTCATGACAGCAGGCATAGGGTACATTCAAGGACCATAACTATTTATTACACAGTCCTCTCAGTTTTTCTGGACCCTTAATAAGTTATGAAAGCATGAATATTGGCTATGGGGAGTTTAAAATTAAGTTCTGGTTGCCCACATCCAATGAAATTTAAGCACTATAAATTTGTTCATGTCCCTGATCACTGCTAGCTAAAAGTTAGCTCTTAGATTTGGATCAGAACCAGACACACAGGCCGCAGGAATAGTGGATTATGTTTGGTTTTAGAAAAAGGGAGATGTGGATGAAGCAAGGTTTAACTAGCCCAAGTCTAAAAAATAAAATACTTGATTAAACAATATTGACTTATTTCTTCATTTTTTTCTCCAACTGTGAATAAATGTTCCCCAACACACAATGATCATTTTCCCAATATTTCAAGGCTGAGATATATCATGCATCTAATAAGAATGAAACTCAGTGGCCTTTCTGTGTGTATGTGGGGGGCGATACTGGGGACTGAACCCAGGGGCATTCTACCTTTGAACTACACTCCTAGCCTTGTTTTTTTTTTAATTTTGAAACAGGTCCTCACTTGGTTGCTGAGAGTCTCAGTCCATTTCTGAGGCTGGCCTGGAACCTGTGATCTTCCTGTCTCAGCCTCCCAAGTACTGGGATTAGAGGCGAGCACCACCATGCCTAGTTCAGTGGTCTTTTAAATGTTCTTATTTGGTGCCTCTTGGCTTCTCAATCACTTAGGACTCACTTTTTTCCCTTGTGGTTACAAATTCTCAAGATCAATTGCTTATCCTTCTTTCTTTCACAAACTAATATCTGTTCATATTCTTCAGGTCCATCTTTGTCATTTATTAGTTTTCTCATCTCTCTTTGTATGGTCCATCTGATGATCTAATCCTCTGGTTTCAATCATGATCTTTTTACTAAATTTTATAATACCTATTTTGAGATAAAAAACTGTAGTTATTCATTTATTTATTCATTCATTTTAGAAACATTCATGAAGCTTCCCTTTCATTTGAATTGCTTTAGTATTTCCATTTTGAAAATTAAATTCAATATGATCATTGGAACTTCATTCTCTGCACATCTAGCCCACTCCCCTTTTATTCTCCTTATCCCTGTTACTGATATTCTCATGAGTTGTTCAACTTAAAGTCCTAGTTTTTTTTTTTTTGCTTCACATCTTAAATAGAATTAATGTTGAAATAACTCAAGTCGCCATGTCAGAGAATCAAATTCTTAACTGTCCTCACTGATTAAAAGAAAAATGAAGTGACATACTTGCTTTAGAGAAAATATTTTCTTACCATAAATAAGTATTAATTTGAATTGCTAAGGCACAAACAGGATGAATTATGAGATGCTACTAAAAATATGTAAAATTTGAATCCAAAATTCACACTTGAATGATGGTAAGATGAAAAGTGTTTAAAACTTTCTGTAGACATTTCAAATCTCTTACATAATACAGCCTGTTCATATAAAATTTATTAGAAAAACTAAGAACAAATAAACAAAAAATCCATCCATAAGAAATGTGTTTGAGCTTTTGGAACCAATTCCTTCTAAAGACCCATTATATTGTTGTAAAATGACACTGAAGAGTGAATAAATGGAAACAAAATTTTACAAGAGTGAAAGCACTTATGAAACCATATGACTGCCAAAGAACTGATGTCAAAGGATTTTAAGTGGTCTCAACACTAAATAATTTAAAAACTCATTGAATGAACTACTCAGTGTTCAATGACCTTTATCCCTTGGGCATCCAATAAAGAGAGGTTCAAGTTTAAACAATATAAGTTGAATTAAAATTTCACATGCTCATTCCAAAAGCATCATTTTTATGAACTAATTGATTACATTTATTTGGTTTTTCTCTACCAGGATTCCTTAATGTCTTTTCATACAGAGTGAATTATATGATGATGATAAGAAATTAAGAAGAGTAACAGGGAAGGAATCTTTAAAATTGCATACATTCCTGTAATAAAAGTGTTTGGGGCCTGAATGTGTACGTTTGATTTCTGCACATAGCTTTGTGACCTGTGCTTTTGATCAGCTCTTCTCTAGGTTCAGGATTTATTTTCCTCCTTTTATGTCTAAATTCTACTAATCTTTCAACACCTACCCCATAGGCCACCAGAAGCCTATAATGATTCATAATTAATAATGAATTGCTTCCATATTTGCTTAATACAATTGCATATATAATATTAATGTGCATTATAACTTTTTACAATCACTGATACAAAACCATAAATTACTAATATACCCTTCTGTTATAGCTCCCCAAAAGCTCATGTGTTGAAAGCATGTCCGCAGTGCACCAAGGTTAAGAGCAGGGCATGTCTGGAGGAGGTGCATCATTAGGGGTGTGATCTGGGGGACTACATATGTCCAGAGTCCCCTCCTCTCTTTCTCTCTACTTCTTTTTTTTTTTTTTTTTTGCAGTACCGGGGATTGAACCCAGGGGTGTTCTACCTCCGCGCTACACCCCCGGCCCTATTTTTTTTTATACTTTATTTTGAAACCGGGTCTCACGAAGTTGCGAGGGCCTCACTAGGTAGAGAGAGAGAGAGAGAGAGAGAGAGAGAGAGAGCTGAGGCTGGCCGCGAAACCAGATCCTCCGGTCTCCGCCTCCCAAAGTACTGGGATTACAAGCGTGCGCCACCACGCCCGGCCCTTCTCTCTACTTCTGACTGCCACAACGTGAGAGTAGCATCCCTTCCCCAGGAGCTCGATAGTCACTACCTCCACCACCACTTTGGTTTATGCCTCAGAGTTGACCCTTTGGGCTAAAACCTCTGAAACCATAAGCCCCAGTAAAACTCAGAAGACTGAGTTTTTCTTGTAGGGCATTTTGGTCAGAGCAATGAGAAAGCTGGCTAAAACACCTTCCTCACCCAATAATCTATTTCCTTGAGGTCAGAGACCATAATTTCAGCAGTTTTGTAACTGCTTGGAAATAGCAAAATGCCTGAATATAACATACTAGATTTTTGCATAAAATGTTAATTGAATATAGTGTTCCACAATACTAATTAACTGGCTAGAAAAACTGGCCTGGATCAGAACTCAACTTAGTTATAACTGTATATTAGTTATAACTGTTTGATATTAGCCCATATAGATAAAATTTTAATTTAAAAATAGTTAAATTGTTGTATTTAAGTGTACCACATTCTCTACTTACTTCATACAACTGTATATGTATGACGTTTTTATTTTTATGACCACTATATTAGTTATATAAACACAGAAAAATAAGTATACAAAAATTAGATCTGCAGAAAGAATTGAATGCTTTCTTGCACTCTTCCTTGATATTGAACACATTCAGAGTCAGACTGTGGTGTTTTTTTTTTTCTCTAGCTGGACATCTACTAAAGGAGAAATAACATTAGAGTAATCAAATTCCCTCTTGATACATCTGCTTTCAAAATATAAGTTCATCCTTGTGAACAAGCTCTGGCCATCTTACTTATTTCAGTGGCTGGGATTTCATTCCTAGTAGGGCTATCTGTTGTTCACCCTACTTTCAACAAGAAATCACCTCCAGTGGGCTACAACTCTCTTTTACAGGCCTAGAGATTGGAAACTTGGATATTTATTGCAGTTAAGGAACTAAGAATTTTAAAGAGGCAATTTACCAAAGCTGGCTGATAAATGACTTCATTCTCCTTCAAGTTTATTGGCAACACAGCACTGGGTTGGCACTGTGCATAATGTGGATCATGCCTTTCCTGCATGGGTTTCAGGGGTATAGCTCTCAATAAAGAATTGCACTTGAACAGCTGATTTTATTTGTTTACTAAAGACTATCTCTTTTGTAATTCATCAAAGTAGAAGAAGACTGTTTTTAAAGAGTCTCAAATAACAATAATTTAGAATACCAATACTTTTTTCCTGTGGTCAGGATGGACAGGCTTCATAGGCTTATAAACTATGCCATTGCAAAGGGCCCCATGCTTAGAGGATCTCTGTGCATGGTTTTATGTTCTTTCATTCTCTAGAAATTCTTAGTAGTTTTTACATAAGAGACCCTACATTTTCATTAAGTACTTCCCTGTAGCAGCATTGTTTATAATGAGTCAAGTGCTTTAGGAGTCTAAAAGTAACAAATATAAACCAATTAACTCTCTACATTTCCATTCTCTTATATTAGCCTTTTACAGACTCTGATGTAGAAAATTGTATTGTAAGCTTTTATTTTAGTATCAGAACCCCACCTCTTTATTTTATCCTAAAGAAATTATGTAGATATCCAATATTCTATATTCAAAACCATCAAAAATGGCGCTGATTTGGTTCAAGTATAGGTTGAAAGGGAACAAAAGTCTACTTTCCTGTGGGAATGGTAGGGAGGATGTTTGGGGAACAGGAAAGAAACATTAAAAAGTCCCAATATGAGCAAAAATGCAGTTTGCAAAATCACAATGGAAGTTCAGGATATTGGAATAATTGCAGATAAGCAGAAGTTTATCAATATTCACTTACAAACAATGTATTTAAAGGGCTAGAGAAACACCTGACTTAAATAGGGCTTAAAAACTTGATTGTTCTTGGGTGCCTAATTAAAAAAAAAACATAAATAGAGCATACCAGATTTTTCAGAGTCTTACAATTTAGGGAGTATTAGAATGTTAAGTCTCAGGTAACCTTTATATTTATATCTGAATGTGGAATATAGTAGATTTTATAAAGTGTACAATTATGTTATATACATATTGTTAAACAATCCTATGTTATCTTTGAGCTTATTGAAAAAATGTGACACATGTCTTAATATCAGATTTCAGATTTCTGGTATGAATTCATGCTCAATTGAATAAAATCATTTGATTAGAAATTGGTTCATAACATAAACCTGTCTCGCTTTATTGGAATTAGATATGGCTCAGACACAATGCCATTAACAGGAGCTCAATGGACTATTCCATCAGGAATAGTTTTAGAATATTGGTAAACATTGCCCAGCATCCAAATTGAGCTGTAGGCACACTATCTCATTATGTAAGTGCAAGACATGAATTTTATGTGCTGAAGCCATGTCAAACACCATTAAACTGACAAGGATATAGACAAGGGACAATATGATTCTCTTGGAAACTCTCATTATTGCTTCCAGTCAGAATACTAGAGACATAGTTTCCACAAAGAGATATGGAAACTTTTTAAAAATGCTGTCACCAATCAATATTCTAGGAAAACACAACATGATGATCCTCTTCCAATATGGTTATCAAAGTCATATTTTGATGCTACCCATGCTCATTAAATTTGTACTTAAAGGTTTGAAATGTATTTTTATGTAGAACAAAAGCCCTTCAAAATAATCTAAAGTGGATTCAAGGACACATTTTATAGTAGATGATTTACTAACTAGAGATATGACATTTTGATGACCCCTCACATCTGTTTCCCAGGAGACTCATTGCCCTTTTAAAGTTGTGATAGATTTAAAGTTGTCCTTGGTCATGCTTGTGCCTACTGGCTGGGTTTCTTGAGTGATAGAAATAATAGTGATTGCATCAGTTTCCCTAAAAGCCAACATCAGAAACTTAGAACGCATTGGCATTTTGACTGAGTGGGTAGTTGCTGATGACCTAAATGTTGTCATCTAGGGAAAACTTATATCTGATAAGAGCATTTAGAATACTACTTGAAAACCAATAAGGTAAAACTTATAGAGCAGGGAATTATTGGGTCTCTGTTTATCCTTTAGCAGTAATGGTATAATGCTATCTTTTTATTTTTTTTATTTTTTTTTTCACACACATTGCATTTTATTATTTTCTAAAAGAGCCATTTGCCCCCTTAGAAAAATGAAATGAGGGGAGACAGCCCACTGTGGGGGTTTTCATTGGAAGAAGTCCCCTGCCAGAAACGGTGCTGAACGTGTACCTCTGCCTTTCAGGAGAGAAGTCTGAATTGGATCTATCGTCTGGGGATCGGGGGATCGAGGTGGT
>PVJS01002207.1:0-14424 GCA_004027185.1 Glis glis
ATGTAGGCCCAGGTTCTGACTGCACGTGGAGAGTCAGAGGAACCAGTAGCTGGTCGAACGGTCTAAGAGCTGGAGTCTTAGGATCGGAGCAACCACTAATTCAGTCCCAGTCCAGGACATGAAGATCAGGAAGCTCTTTGGAGAAACGATGGTGAAGTTTCAGTTCCAAGAGCTGGAGGCCGAGAAGATCAAGAAGCTCTTCAGAGATAGCCGGCGGCCGATGATCTCAGGCGAGAGCAGATGCGTTTTCCTCGGAAAGAGTTGCACACACTCTACGCGGCTTCTCCCTCTTTTATCTAAGTCCACACCTATCAGAATCCTGCTGCCTACATTCAGGGCAGGGCTTTCTGTTTAATCTGCTGTTACACACCCAAAATCACATAATCTTGGGTGTGTCATGATCAGGTCAAATTGACAACCTAGATGGACTATCACAGGAAGTGTACATAGTCTGTGTTTAGTTTTCCTAGGATGATGGCTAGTGAGGAAATGAAACTCAGGATGCCTAGCATCTGCAGCTCTATCAGCTAAAGATTGTTAAGGAGTGTTTTATCAGTCTGATTATTATTTCTAAAATTTTAGGGTGCTCAGGTAAAAGAATAGATAGTTGTGTCTATCAAAGCAATGTATACACAATTACACATTGACCTGAACCCTGATTTCCATAAATCTTTGTTGTCCTTTAGTAAAGACCCCAAAACAAAGCAATTTTACAATATATAACAACAATTCAGAAGCTCATTTAATAGACTCAAATGTTACTTTATATCTTATGAAGCCAAGAGCATTCTAAAGCATTAGTTATATTTTGCATTTACCCAATTTAATCTAACAATTAAATTTTAGATTACCCCTTCTATGGCTCCTGGCCAATGCACCAAAATTGAAACAGGGGTCTTGAAATGGGTTCTTGTTCAATGGGTCTCGATGAATGAAGTTCAAGGACCAGGAAGGGTATAGAAATATGAAAGTTTATTTTAAGTTAGGGAAAGATAGAGGACAAAGCACCTCCCCCAAAGGGGGGGATCTTGGAAAGAGAGTGACCTAAACAGCTTTTGATGTTTACTCTGTTATTCAGATTTTCTCAGGAACATTCTCTAATTTGCTGCATTAATTATAAATTTTTCTTTTTTTCTTTTCGTACTGGGGATTTAACCTCGCAGCACTCTACCTCCAAACTACACCCTCAGCCCTTTTTATTTTTATTTTGAAACAGGTTCTTGCTAAATTGCTGAGGCTGGCCTTGACCCTGCGATCCTCCTGTTTCAGCCTCTCAAATACTAGGATTACAGGCGTGCACTACCACTTCCAGCTTATTGTAAAAATTTCAAGGTATTCATGTTTCTCCTGGGCTTTGAGATGTTATTCTGCAAGTTCCTGTTCTTTAGTTTGTTTAGCTCTCCTCTGCCTTCTCTCACCCCTTGTGGCTCTCAGGCTTATGGTTAACTCCACCCTAACTCCCTGCCCCTCCAATATCAGGCAAACCGCCCTTATTCAACACAATGCTGCCTTTGATTCATGGACCCCACTCCTTATTCCCCAGGGAGAGCAGCTGCAGGCTCTTCACACACCTGGGTGCGTAGGTCCTCTTTCCTCTTGGAAGTGAGATCCTGGTGGGGCTGCCTATTTCTAGACCTGGGAAATGATAGACCTGTAGTTTCTATGAGTTTCCATTTCATTTCTAGTTTATAACATTTAAAAAAATAGTTTTGTACATAAAATACTTTGGGTATCTATATTAGGATATATTTGAATGCAAGAAACAGAAGACACAATTCAAAGTGACCTTGAAACACGGACATTCACTGTGCCATGCAGCTGCGAGTCCAGCAGGGCTTGGTCCAGTTGATATACAACGTGCTGGAGGACCCGTTTGGCTTCCGCACTGCCCCACGTCCCTGTGTGCTGTCTGCCCCAAAGGCTGTATGGACTTCCAGATGGACTTGAAGAATGGGGAACCTCAGCAGGAGGTGATAGCCAGAAAAGGGGGTGAAGCTGGGTGTTTATTCTCCCAGTTTTCTCCTTGCAGGGACCTTCTCATGTTGTGGAAGGCCCTGCTTCTCTCAGAAGGTCCTGGCCACACAGCTCTGTCTTCAGGTTTTGGGAAGGTACATCCCCTCCCTCTTTCAGGACTTAGGAGGAAGGATGGGAACAGCTTCTCCCACTGGTATTAATTCCAAGCAAACACTGCACTTTTTCACTCCACTCTTTAAAAAATAGTATATTTATTAGGTACTCCCTAAATTATCCCAATTTCCATATGCCATCTAATGGAGTCTTAACTGATAAAAGGAAAAATTAACAAGGATCAAGGCTTCTTAATCGCTGACCTGCCATCCACAGTATGAGCTTCAACCTAAAGGCTGCTGGCTATAAGACACCTGCCTGCTGTAACTGCTGGATGCTCATATTAATATGGGGAAAATCCTAACCCTTCAGAGAGCAGGGAATTCTTTCCCTGATCCCCTACCTAGCCTCTTTTGGGGATTCATTGGCTTTAATTGGTCACATGTCTATTTGAGGCAATTCTGGTCCTCTAGGGAAAAGCCATGTGTTGATTGGCTTGAACCTGGAAGTTTGGACAAATCACATCAAGGAAGCTGGGGTTTCTATGATCGGTTTAGATTCTCTAGTTGTGAGATCCATCCTCCAATCACAGGGCTATAGCTGCATGATGGGTGACAAGAAGACTCACTCCCCACCACTTCTGCTAAGTCTGAGAGAACAGATGATGAGCGGGGGTGAGGGAGCATTTCCATGATAACATCCTTTGCTGTATTTCCTGGCAGTCTACAGAATTTCATGGCTCAGAAGACAATTATTTGAAAGTAATGACTCCCCAAACCTTCATAAGTGTCTCAGGCAGCATTCTCACTTCTATAGTCCAAAAGCTGAGACCTTGAAGGATGGTGGAATAGAGGGAGACAGTGCATTTCAGTTGCTCGGAGATGCAGGACTCAACCAGTGGGAAGACTGCTTCTTGGCAAGAAAGAAAAGCATTCAGAACTCAACAGAAGAAAGACAGTTGAAACATGGTGGAATTGGATGCAGCACAGACAGCAGAGAACTAAAAAGAGCTCCACGCATCTCATCTAGTGTGCAGAGATCAGAGGCGGCACCATCTTGGTGAGCTTGTGCCAGGGTTGGTGGCTGCCAGGACCCTCAGCTCTCAGAGACCAACTCCAGTAAAGAAGAAGCAGAATCTTGTCCAGCCAGTGACTGCAGAAACTATTATCAAAAGTGATTGCATTCTTTTCTCCACACTTAAATACCTCAAGACTCAACTCCCCAGACCGCCCAGCCAGGGCACACAGTGAAATCCTGAGGCTGCAGTTGAAGGACCCAAGCAGCACTAGATAAGACCATGAGTTTTCAAAACACTCCAGCAGGAGCCTACACGGCTATAGGGACTTGCCTGGCAACAATCAAACAGAGGTCTGTGAGTTGGAAAATTATCCCTGTGGAGGAGGGGGCATGGACTGTAGTCAGAAATAGCAGAAAGGTGAATTAGCAGACAGTCCCTAGGGAGACTTGGGTGGGCGGGACCTGGGGTCAGCAGTTTGCCACATCCCTGCAGGATCTCCAGCAATCACCACAGGACTGCCAGCAGTGGTATCTGTGGGTAGAAATAACTCAGTCAATCATGCTGCAGGCTTGGAAGGCTACAAACTCATGCCTGGAAGTGTTTGCGACCTACTGAGCTTAGGCCCATTGTCCACAGAGGCCAGAGGTCAGCACTCCACAGAGTTTCACGGGTTCACAACCAGCAGAGCAGCAGTGGTATCTGTGGAGCATTAAATCCCAACCAGCAGGATACAGGCTCTGAATGGAACATCATAGTCTCTGGCCCTTCAGAGTTTGGGCCTGGAGAGCATAGTGACCTGCACCAATCAAAGACTCCTGTTTGCCTGCACTAAGAACTATATCTTGTTAAAGATGCTCTTGGGGACAAACTCAAAAGTTTGAGTATATGAGACAGATTTGTAGCAGCAAATATATACCCCAGCATAGGCCTTATTATAAAGGGATAACAAATAGACACAGGACTCTCACATAAAGAGGAAGAGGATGCCAAGACAACAGAAATACAAACCTGAGAATTCTGAAAATGAGAATAAAACCCAGTGAGGAAAAAATAAACTCCCACAACTCAACAACAAGGGAGACTACCAACACTGAGCTGCAGGAAATGCAAGAAGGAGAATTCAGAATTTTTCTTTTTAATATGATCAAAGGCCTCGGAGATGAAATCAAAGAAAGTGTACAGGAAATGAAAGAACATATGAATAGAGAAATTGAGGCCATAAGTAAGAACCAAAAAGAAGCTTCGAATGAAATGAAGGAATTAATAAATGAATTAAAGATCGTAATAGAAACCACCTCTGGAAGACTAGACCACATGGAAAACAGTCTCACTCTTGGAAGACAGCTTATTCAAAACTGACCACACAGTCAACAATACAGAACAGACAATACAACAACACGACCAGAACATCCAAGAAATATGGATAATATGAAATGACTTAACTTGTGGATAATAGGCATTGAAGAAGGTCTGGAAGCACAAACCAAGGGTATCAGAAACCTCTTCAGAGAAATAATATCAGAGAATTTCCCAAACATAGAAAAAGACTTGGACATCCACATACGGAAACATTCAGAACACCAACAAGACAAGATTAAAGAAGAACTCCAAGCCGGGCGTGGTGGTGCATGCTTGTAATCCCAGTACTTTGGGAGGCAGAGACCGGAGGATCCGGGTTCGCGGCCAGCCTCAGCTCTCTCTCTCTCACTCTCTCTCTACTTAGTGAGGCCCTCCGCAACTTCGTGAGACCCGGTTTCAAAATCAAGTATAAAAAATAGGGCCGGGGGCATAGTGCGGAGGTAGAACGCCCCTGAGTTCAATCCCTGGTAACCGCACAAAAAAAAAAAAAGAAGAACTCCACACCACATAATAAACAAAATGACTAAAATAGAGGCCAAGGAAAGAATCTTAAAACCATCAAAAACAAAAGAATGGGTGACATGCAGGGACTAAACAATAAGAATCACTCCAGACTTCTCAACCCAAGTCATGAAAGTCAGGAGGAACTGATATGATGTACTTCAGCCCCTAAAAGAAAACAACTTCCAACTAAGACTGCTATACCCAGCAAAGATATCATTCAAAATTGATGAAGAAATAAAAAACCTTCCAAGACAAGCAGACAGTGAAAGAATTCGTGACTATCAAGCTGGCACTAGAGAAAATACTAAAGAAATAAAACACAGAGAAGAAAAAGAAGTTAATACCAGAAGCAGAAAAAGGAAAAATTCCACCAGATGGGCAACTAAGTGAATGAGAAATAACACTATATTGTTATGGGCCTTATTAGTCATCAGCTTTGAGGTCACCTCAGTCCAGCTTGGAAGGGGCACAAACTACCCACCCAAGTGGAGATTTCTGCACATAGACAAATCTCCAAGTACCAAATGAGACCCATAAATCAAAGACCTTGACAACTTCCTGGTTTACCCTTTCCTTCCTTGATTCATCTGTAACTACCTTGATGTTTTTCCCTGACTCACCCCATGACTGCTTTGCTGTTTTCCATGATTAATATGTTTTGGTTATAACTCTCAATAAAAGTTGGACACTGATGGAAGGAAGAAGAGAGAGAAGAGATTTCTCCTCCCTGGCCTCCTCAGATCTTGTGATGTTAAATCCATTGTCATTCATGTGAGAGACTTCTAATGAATCAATCAACATCAACACCATCTGCTACACTATATCAAACACTAAATATAATGCAAAGTGGCAGGAAACAAAAATCATCTCTCAATAATAACATTGAAGCTGGGTGTGGTGGCGCATGCTTGTCATCCCAGTACTTGGGGGCTGAGATAGGATGATCAAAGCTTTGTGGCCAGCCTCAGCTACTTAGTGAGGCCCTCCACAACTTAGTGAGGCCCTGTTTCAAAATAAAGAATAAAAAACAGGATTGGGGGTATAGCTTGGAGGTAGAATGCCCCTGGGTTCAATCCCCAGTTCTGGAAAATAAATAAATAAATAAATAAATAAATTAAAAAAATGTAAAAGGCCTAAACTCCCCAATTAAAAGGCATAGACTGGCCATGTGGATTAAAGAACATAATCCAACTATATGATGTCTGCAAGAAACTCACCTTACAGGCAGAGATATCCATAGGCTAAAGGTGAAAGGATGGGAAAAGGTGTACTATACAAATGGAGACCGAAAACAAGTAGGGGTAAAATGCTCATATCCGATAAAGCAGACTTTAAAACTTATCAGAAGAGATGAAGCAGGTCACTTTTTACTAATAAAAGGAACAATTCAACAAGAAGATGTAATGATAGTAAACATTTATGCCCCAAATGTGGCTGCACCCACTTCATAAAACAAACTCTTCAGGACATTAGGTCTCAAATAGACCCAAATACAATAATATTGGGAGACTTCAACTCACTGCTCACACCACTAGATCTATCCTCCAGGCAAAAGATGAGTAAAGACTCTTTAGATCTAAAGAACACTATAAGCCAAATGGACCTAATAGACATATACAGTATATTCCAACCAACAACAGCTCAATAAACATTCTTCTCAGCTGCTCATGGAACATTCTCCAAAATAGACCACATTCTAGGCCACAAAGCAAGTACCAGGAAATTTTAAAAATGCAATATAATTCCTTGCATATTTTCAGATCATAATGTGACAAAAGTAGAAATTAACAACAAGAAGACCAAAAGAAATTACATAAATACATGGAGACTGAATGATATACTCTCGAATGAGGACTGGATCAGAGAAGAAATAAGGGGAGAAATAAAAAAATCCTAGAATTAAATGAAAATAGAGACACAACTTACCAAAATCTATGGGATACTTTGAAGTCAGTTTTAAGAGGAAAATTTATAGCACTGAGTGCCCACATAAGAAAAACAGAAAGTCACCAAATAAATAATCTAATGACACACCTCAAGGGCCTGGAAAAACAGGAACAACCTAAAATCCATTAGAAGTCAGGATATAATTAAAATCAGAGCAGAAATCAATGAAGAAGAGAACAACAACAACAAAAGCAGTACAAAAGATCAACAAAACAAAAAACTGGTTCTTTGGAAAGATCAACAAGATTAATAAACCCTTAGCCAACCTAACCAAAAGAAAGAGAATCAACCCAAACTATTAAAATCAGAAATGAAAAAGGAGACATCACCACAGACAGTGGGGAAATCCAGAGGATCATCAGAAACTATTTTGAAAAAAATTTATACTCCAATAAACTAGAAAAGATAGAAGAATCAACAGATTTCTAGACACATACAACCTACCTAAATTGAACCAAGAAGATATAGAAAACCTAAATCAATAAATAGCAAGCAAAGAGACAGAAACAGTAATGAAAAGCCTTTCTTCAAAGAACAGCTCATGTCCAGACAGATTCCCAGTTGAATTCTACAAAACCGTTATAGAAGAACTAAACCCAATACTTCACAAGTTATTCTATGAAATTGAAAGAGATGGAATCCTTCCAAACTCCTTCTATGAGGCCAGTATCACCTTAATACCAAAACCAAATAAATGGTCTGAAATTAGGAAATTATAGTAATATATACATATCCGTGTTTATAGCAGCACAATTCACAATAGCCAAATTATGGAACCAACCCAGGTGTCCATCAACAGATGAATGGATTACAAAATTATGGTATTATGCACAATGGAATTCTACTCAGCATTAAAGAAGAACAAAATTATGTCATTTTCAAGAAAATGGATGGACCTGGAGAACATTATGTTAAGTGAGATTAACCAGTCACAGAAAGTGAAGGGTCATATGTTTTCTTTCATATGTGGAAGCTAGGGAGTAATCGGGATACCACAGAGACTCAAAATAATGGAGGAGAAACACCAGTGGAGCAATGGAGGTGGACTAGGGGAAGGGTGGGGGAGAGGGAGGATCAATGAAGGAGTCACTTCCATCGACATTGTGTACCTATGTGAGAATACCAATGTCAATCTCAATATCCTGTATGGGGAAGGGGAGAAGGGGAGGGAGCCAGGGGAAAGCCCGCCAAGTGCTGTGTGGAGGTGTGTCACTCACTATGAACTACATTATGATGGGAGACTATAATGCACCAATGAAAGTATTTAAAAAAAGCCGGGCGTGGTGGCGCACGCTTGTAATCCTAGTACTTTGGGAGGCGGAGACCGGAGGATCCGGGTTCGCGGCCAGCCTCAGCTTTCTCGCTCTCCCTGTCTCTCTCTCTCTCTCTCTCTCTCCTAAGTGAGGCCCTCCGCAACTTCGTGAGACCTGGTTTCAAAATAAAGTATAAAAAATAGGGCCGGGGGTGTAGCGCGGAGGTAGAACGCCCCTGGGTTCAATCCCCGGTACCATAAAAAAAAAAAGAAAGTATTAAAAAAAGAACCCTGACCACACAACCTAGAGGAAGGAAGATTTATTTGCTCACACTTTTCTGTAGATTCTGTGTTCTGTCCATGTGAGGCCGGGGTCTGGAGTTGGGCAGGAAGCAGAGAGAGGGAGAGTGCACAGGCTCTGCTTCTCCCATCTTGGAGGCCAGGAGCAAGAAAACAAAGCCAGAGGATCAGGGACCATATATAATTCCCAAGGCCACACCCAGGGACTCACCTTCTCCAGCCACACCCTACCTGCCTAGATTACCATCCAGATAAATCCATTTTAATGATTTACGGATGCAATTACAACCCTCATGACTCAATTCCGTCAACTCTGAACACCAATTTGTGAGCTCTTCAGGGGGCATTCTGTATCTAACTGTAACAGTAAATCCCCAAATCTAAGACACAAAATACCCTTGGTTTCCTTACCTTAAACACAGCTACAAGATGGGTGTGTCCTAGAATCTTAATGAGATCTTGGGTCTCATGAGGATGCCCAGGTCAAGTAGGGAGGCAGCTGGCCAGGTGAGGCTCAGCTCCACGATCGCCCCTCCTGCCCTGCTGGCCCATGATCCAGTTGACAACATTCCAGAGGACCACTGTCGGGCTTGGGGACTGCTCCTGATGGGCCAGACTGTCAAGTATCCAGTACCACTCACTCCCTTTCTGTCCCTCCAGACCCAGAGACAGTCTTTATTTCAAGACGCATCATTTATTTTCTTCATTAGATGAGAAACAGGAAGTTACATGAACCATTTCAGGGCATTCTGTGTAACCATCAATGGTAGTTATATTGTGAGGCCGAAGTACAGCCATGACAGGCTGTGCTTCTAAAGAAACTAGGCTAGGCCCAAGTTTCTGTTTCTCAGAGATGTTCCCACGGAAGCCACCGCTCAGTGGGGCCTATCAGAACAATGGTAGGGTCTAAACCAATAGTCCCCAACTTCGTTCTCACAGAAACTACCACATGGTGGGGCCTGTCAGAACAATGGTGAAAAGTCACTAACTTCCTCAGGTGTGACGAGCCAATCAGTGAACTCCAAATACCCCTAACTGTTGCCAACTGTATATGTAACCAAAATGTATAAAAGCCTGAGTAATCTAGAGCTCGGGGTCCGAGGTCAATACTCCACTGTGCTGGATGAGACTCGGACCCTAGCTCGAGCTAGTTAATAAAGTTCCTTTGCTTTTGCATTATCGATTGGTGGAACTGGTCTCTCACTTCTCTGAACACTCGAACCCGCAACCTAACAATATAATGGAGTATAAGAAACCTGGAATATTTGCTGGGCATGGTGGCACGCGCCTGCAATCTCAACAAATCAGGAGACTGAGGCAGGAGGATCGCAAATTCAAGGCCAGCCTGGGCAACTTAGCACACACTTCACTGTGCTTTTAGTTCTTGAACTCCTAGAATAAGAAGTTAGAGACCAACTGGTCACATTTGTTTGATCATAATGAGGGTTAAATGGTTTAAGTTCTCAGGGAATCTCTCATATTGTAAGATACTGTCACACTTTTGAGTTGAATATAGCTTTTATAGTGAACTGTAGCCTAATTTTTTCCCCCACAAAAAAGCATGTGTCTTTTTCTAGGAAGGGCAGTAGCCTGAAATGCCCTTGGTCTTCGCCTGCCTGGGCAGCTTGGAGCAGCCACCTGGTTGAATCACTCACAGAAGATAAAGAAGAAAAGATGTCTAACACGGATGGGATTATTCCAGAAGGCAAGGCCTCCCATTCAAAGGCAGAGGGTGTTTAACAATCAGCCTTTTAAAGACCACATGAAAAGAAATAGGTTGTCTATGTTTAGTAAATTCACCTACGAAAAGAAGGAAAAAGAAACAAGGTTCTGATGTTACGGAAACAGATACAGCTGGGGAAAATGCCTCCAGAGACAGTGTCCTCCAGGGCTGAGAACAGCACAGAGAAATGAGAGGGGACAGAAGACCACAGGATGTGCGCTGGGGACACTCAGTGGGCCTGAAGCGGCGTCTGCAGTGACAAGGAGACCAGGTGACAATCGGCATGAAAAGAGTTTCAATGAAATGACTTAAAAGACTGAGTCTAGGAGGAAAGGCAATAGGGCAATTTGGAGTTTATATAAAGGATATCTCTATATATTTATATATGGGCCATGATATTTTGTAAACTTTGCATTTTAAATAAAGATCTATTGAACCTGCATCATTAAATTATGGATTTTCTCATGTGAAATGTCTTTAACGGACGCTGCCACCTGTATACAGGGATGTTGGGTGACTCCACGGCAGGCAGGAGACACTCAGGGCTCCTGGCAGCTTTTGAATTTCCAGTAAACTAGCAACGTGCTGAATTTTAGCCAGAGAATACAAAACAATGGTAATCTTTAATAATTTATTTCATAGGCTACAAGTAGGTAGTCTGTTGTTTTACACAAAAGTAAACATCAACATAACTGTGTCCCTTTTTATGGGTGAATCATAAAAAGGCTATTCTTCCTGTCCACTTGACCCCACCACTCCCCGGGGACTCTGGGACACGCTCCCTGGAAATTGGAGAATTCTCAGCATGGATAGGCCGGTAGCTGGCACGTCTGCCCCCTAGAATGAGCTGAAGGAGAGGGGCTCCACCTGAGAAAGCTGGACAATGAGAGATTCAGGGAACTCAGGGTTGGGGCCCACTTAACAAAAGTTATATCACTTTATTCTTGGGCCACCGAGCTACATGGTAACGTAAACAAAACAGAAACTGCTCATTGGCATGGAGGGTCTCTAGGAAAAAGGGTCTCTACTTGGGCAGCCTGGGAGTCACCTGGAAGCTTAGAATCCTCCTGAGGATTCTCTCCAGGGGATTCATACCTAAGTGGTCTTGGATGCGACTGGAGCATCCCTGGGAGTCAGAGGCCTCCCTGCCAGGTGGGGGCACTGCCCCAGGGCTGAGGACTGGGGCATCAGGGTGGCTGAGCAGGCTTTGAGAATCTTCTCTAAGTGGTCTTCAAATCTATACTTGTGAAAACTCCAAAATGATTTTGAAAGACCAGGTAGCCCCCTTGAAAGCTATCATTATTATTATTATTATCATTATCATTATTATTATTATTATTATTATTGCGGTGCTGAGGATAGAACCAGGGCCTCTCAAATACTAGGCAAGTGCTCTGTCACTGAGCTACACCCCCAGACCCTTAGAGCTGATATTTAAACATACATACATAATTAAATATACATACATACATACACACATACATAATTAAATACATACATACATAATTAAATAATTAATTAATTAAATAATTAGTCACATATGGAATCCAGCATATTCTGAATAGCGACATCTTAAATAAAAATGTAATCATCTTTACAAAGTATCCAGTACACTGGCCACTCCCCATTTGAAAAGCAAGGGTGCCAACTCTTCTCTCGTAGTTAGAGAGTCTACATGACTTCTTATTTTCGGCCTGAACCTGCACTCTTTCCGAAGGTCCCTAACGATTTTATCTGGATACATGCGCAGATACGCCTCCATGTCCAACGGGGCTGGGACTTGACAAACTCATCCTAAGTTGACAGTACGGGAAGTCGAAAATGTATTTAGTCCACCTTACCTGCTGCACATCCTGACTTGGCTGCACAGAGCTGTGGTCACTGCGGCTGCCCAGCTTCAAAAGAGAGGACCGTACTGCATGTCGCTAGCCTGGGAAAAGATCCGATTCAGAATTCTAAGGCTGGTAGAAATGGTGGATGCCTCTTGCATCCACCATCGTAAAGTCAAACAATTGTAATTCAAGATTTATCTGGATTAAATATTGACAATAATTAATTTCCCTGACAGTAGCCAGGCCTGATGGTGCACACCTGTAATCCCAGTACTTGGGAGGCTGAGACAGGAGGATCATGGGTTCGAAGCCAGACTCAGCATCTTAGCAAGACTCTCTGCAACGTAGTGAGACCCTGTTTCAAAATAAAATAGGACTGGGGGTGTAGCTTCGAGGTAGAATGCCCTTGTGCTCAATCCCAAGTACCCCCCACACTTTATTTTTTTAATGAAAGTTAAGAGCTCCTCTTACCCTTCTGAGTTCTGGAAAGTGGTTTCCTGCAGGGATCCGCCTTCCCCATGTGATCTAGAGTGACTCACCTGTGACCCATGGCTTCCTAGGATGGGGCCAGACACCAGGACACTGTCCCTTCTTTGTCTCGTAGATGATTAGCTGAACCGCTGCTCGCACTGATCCAACCCAACAAAGTCAACTCAACAAACCCGGTCAAGCTTCTGCCCTTACCAGCCCTGAACTCTGCACCCCACCTGAGCCTGCGGACAGACCCTACGAGAAGAGGCTGCCTCACGGCAGAGCCTGCCCCCATGCCGCCACCTCCCCAGCCCCCTCGCTGTCACTGCAGACGGAGGTGAGCTGAGGCCGGCCAGGCAGAGAGCCAGCGGCCTTCCTCTGCCGCAGCTCAGTTTTGTGGTCCGACTCTCCAGCCCTCTGCGTCACAAAGCCAGGGCAGGTCCCCTTACTGAAAGTCCCCTCTCCCCACTGTCTGGTCACTCCGCCTCCAGCTGGACTATTGCCACCAACACGTGGGTCCGTTCCTTGGATTTCTGTTCTCTTCCATTGGTCTACTTGGTGTCCTCTGCAAACAGTTCCACAGTTGTAATTACTCTATTTATTGGAAGTCCTGAAGTCTCTGAGCTCTTCCTCTTTGTTCTTCCTCTTCAAAATCCTTGAACTTCCACTCATGAATTTTGTGGTCAGCTTGGCAAGCTTCTTAGGAAGCCCTTCGGAGTTCTGCCCAGAGGTTTGCTTCTATGGACTCACTGGGGAAGATTAGACTCGGGATTTTGAGAGTGAGTCTTCTCCGCTAGTAGCATGGAGTATTTTTGTTTAGGCCACCTTCAAGTCTATGTTTTATGATTCTCTTAGGCATTTTTTGTTAGATTTAGGGATCTAGTAATTTTGCTGCAATTTTAGGGAAACTTCTTTTTGGTCGTATTGCTGGTTTATGAGCTCCCGGCCGATTCTTATAGGCTGGTGGCAGAGCTCTGACTTGGCCCGAACACTCTTGGTAGTGCTAATAGTTTGCCCATTCTCCTGGATTTTTCAGTAGACAATTATATCAATTGCAAATAATAGTAGTTTTACAGAATCCTTTCTCCCCTTCCCTCCCCCTCCCTCCCTCCCTTCCTCCTTTCCTTCTTTCCTTCCATCCTTCTTTCCTTCCTTCCTTCCTTCCTTCCTTCCTTCCTTCCTTCCTCTCATTTCACATTTGGCTCAAACCTCAAGTACAATATTAACTGGAAGTATTGTCAGAGAACATTTGTTCAGATAGTTTATAAAACTTATGATAGTTGATAAGCTATAAAGTACACTTTCATTCCTGGGATAAATCCTACTTGGTTCTGAATTTTTAAAATAGATACTGTTGGATGTCATTTGATAAAATTTTATTTAGTTTTTGCAACTAAATTCATAATTGAGATCAATATTTAATTTTCTTTCCACATAATGCCTCCTCCATCTGGCTTTGGTGTTGAGACCCCGCATGCTTTCGCTTTCTTTTTTTTTTTTTTTGCGGTACCGGGGGTTGAACCCAGGGCCGTTCTACCTCCGCGCTACACCTCCGGCCCTATTTTTTTTATACTTTATTTGGAAACCGGGTCTCACGAAGTTGCGGAGGGCCTCACTAAGTAGAGAGAGAGAGACAGGGAGAGAGGGAGACAGAGAGAGAGAGAGAGAGAGAGAGAGAGAGAGAGAGCTGAGGCTGGCCGTGAACCCAGATCCTCCGGTCTCTGCCTCCCAAAGTACTGGGATTACAAGCGTGCGCCACCACGCCCGGCTTATCCTAGTCTATGTGTGAGGTAAAGATGCTTTGAGTTTTTGATGAAAGACTGCTGTGAATTTGGGATTGGTATCTTTTCAGGATATGAGGAGATATTTTACTGCAGATTCAATTTCTTTAGTGGTTTCTGATTTATTCAGGTTTTCCTTTCTCCTTGAATCTATGCTTACAGTTTGCATT